>OY769905.1:28407383-28544883 GCA_963669185.1 Dyspetes luteomarginatus
AGAGCACTTCCGGGCTTTTTCGATCCTAAAGAAACTTTAAATTTTTTTTTTTTTTCGTACCGTTTTCGGTTGTTTTTTTTTTTTTTTTTTTTTCAAACTCGCACGTTTTTTCCTTGAGCTTTCTCTCAATTTTTTTTAACACTCGTAAGAACCCTCGAAAAATTACAAAAACCCAAATAGTTTCCCTTACGCTTTTACCTGCGAGCTCTGAGACTCATTCGTGCGAGATTCACGACGAATATAAATCTAACAGCAGCCTCCATTTTCTTTTGACGTTTTATTCAGAGACTATATATATATACCCCGTGATTTTTTTTCCTTTTTCTCTGGTGTGTCAAGGCGATTTTTCCAACCACAATCCACCATCTTTTTTTTTTTCTACTTCATCCCTCGATCTTTCATCCCTCTAATTATCTTCCGGATGTCTTTTTCTCTCGCAAATGACTTTATTTATTTTTGCTTTTTTTTTTTAAATTTTCTACTATCTCGATTCGAGTCAATGCCCGGAAATTAAAATCCTAAATGCACTAGATAAGCTCTCGAGGATAAATCAAGTTTCAAATTTATTTTCTCCAATTTTGACAAAATGCCCAAATTTTTATAATTTCTCGTAATTTATTAATTTTTTATAATGATATTCGAATGACCCAAATTTTTTATATCAGACAGAATAAACGAAACATTAAAAAATATATATATATATATATTTAATTTTCTCGAAGAAAAAACTGACCACTAAAATATCGTCTTAAGTTGACGTGCACATTTTTCATATTTATATTTTTCATATACATATTTGTATATATATATATTTTTTTTTTTTATATTATTATTTACAAGCCGATTTTCCGGATTACCTCGTCTCCGTTCTTTCTCTTCGTTCTCGGCTCTCCGTTCTTTCTCCTCTCACTTTATTCTCCCTTCCGCCTATGGCACTTCGGCCAATGCTCCATCCTTGACTTTTCATCGATACAGACAACGAATCATCGAACTTTTTTCTTTTTTACCCAACTACAAGTGCTAATAATTTTTTTTTTAATTTTTTTACATCCTATTTCGCAATTTTCTCGTGCAACTCGTTATTTTTTTTCCTATTTTTTTCGACAACGAGGAAAATCACGTAATTTTTTTTTTTTTTTTTTTTAACATTCACACTTTTATTTAAAAACACTTTTTATCGTTAACACTTTTTCGCGATTAATCCGACGATTTGAGAACACTGAAAAATAAAAACTGACAAATTTAATTTAACTCATGACACGAATTGCACTATTCTCGATGCACTCGCGAACTGAAAAATATTTTTTAACGTTTTTTTTTTAAACGATCTTTCATTATATATATTAATTTAGCCAGAGACTAAAATGAATTTCATTCGATTTTCCCACGAGATGATGATGATGATTTAATCTGGAAATATATAAAAAAAATTCATCTGTAATTTCAATTTCTAATTGTCGTTTATTTATATTTATACGACAATGAAAAATAAAATAAATATTGGAATAATTGTTATTCTTGAAATATATTTAATTCAAGAATTTTTATTACGAGATCACTATTCGAAATTTGAAAAAAATCGTTAAAAATAATATTATGAAAAAATAATTATGAATAATTATTCTCATGGGTGTTCATTTGTTCTTTCGTTCAACGAGAAAACACAAAAATTCACCTGAGCACTTTTAAAAATTTGCCACTATTGTTCTTTTTTTTTAAGATAATAACAATTGTGTCAAATTGTTGAATCGAATTTTAAAAAAATTTCATTCTTCAGCCTAAGATTATTTTCGTGCCATTGTAATTATACGAGAGCTTTTATAAGAATAGAAATTGGAATTTTGTTTAAAAGATTTTTATAAAAATTATTATATTTCCTGTTAACAAATAAAATATTGTGATGGGAGAAAAAAAAACATCATTTTATCAATAAACTTCTGTAGTAGAATAAAAATGATGAAATAACTTTTTTTTTTCTTCTTTTGGCGTTGAAATGTGAAAATTTCACATGGTTCAAAATTCATCTGTGAATTTTTTTGACAAAATGCTGGACTAATCGACCAATGTTTGACTTGCAATTGCCAAATTTTTTTTTCCCCATACAATTAAAGTTGGTCGATTAATTAATCAGTGAAAAAGTGTCTTATGAAAATTGAGACATTTGAGTGTTCCAACAATTTCATTATCATTGAATTTACATCAGACACAAATTTCTGAACTGAGAGAAAATAGAAAAAAAATGAATTTTAAAAACTGTCAAAAAATTCTCAATCACTATATATAAAATTATTCTTCGTTCTACATCTGTAAATATTTTTTTTTCAATTTACAATCAATAAAATGAATGAAAATAAAATGGAAAATCACCGTAAAAACATTTCCCACATCACGCAATCACTCACTATTATATATTTCATTTTCCATTATTTTTTTCCATCACATTTCTCTCTGAATTGTTCTCAATAATCACGATAAATTTATCGCGTAGCAAAAACTTCTCGTTTCCTTTTGTAAATTGTGGCGGTCCTCGTCGATTTGCAAAAGTACACAAAATCGCGTAAAAACTGCCAACTATTAATCTCAGCCTAGTCAGTCTCCATAATGTACGACTATTATTCTTTCCCCTCGCCTCCACCCCCCCCCCGCCCCTCTTTCTTTTTTTTCGTTATAAAATATAATCACTGGTATACATGAATACGGTGGATACGAATCTTCAATTATTTCAATTCTCTTCCAAAAAAAATCCAAGAAAATGAATTTTAAAAATCTTCAAAAAATTCTCAATCACTATATATAAAATTATTCTTCGTTCTACATCTGTAAATATTTTTTTTCAATTTACAATCAATAAAATGAATGAAAATAAAATGGAACACATCACGCAATCACTCACTATTATATATTTCATTTTCCATTATTTTTTCGATCATATTTCTCTCTCAATTGTTCTCAATAATCTCGATAAATTTATCGCGTAGGAAAAACTTCTCGTTTCCGTTTGTAAATTGAGGCGGTCCTCGTCGATTCGCAAAAGTACACAAAACCGCGTAAAAACTGCCAACTATTAATGTCAGCCTAGTCAGTCTCCATAATGTACTACTATTATTCTTTCCCCTCGCCTCCACCCCCCCCCCCCTTTCTTTTTTTTCGTTATAAAATATAATCACTGGTATACATGAATACGTGGATACGAATCTTCAATTATTTCAATTTTCTTCCAAAAAAAATCCAAAAAAATGAATTTTAAAAATCTTCAAAAAATTCTCAATCACTATATATAAAATTATTCTTCGTTCTACATCTGTAAATATTTTTTTTCAATTTACAATCAATAAAATGAATGAAAATAAAATGGAACACATCACGCAATCACTCACTATTATATATTTCATTTTCCATTATTTTTTCGATCATATTTCTCTCTCAATTGTTCTCAATAATCTCGATAAATTTATCGCGTAGGAAAAACTTCTCGTTTCCGTTTGTAAATTGAGGCGGTCCTCGTCGATTTGCAAAAGTACACAAAACCGGGTAAAAACTGCCAACTATTAATGTGTGGTACAAGCACTCGGGAATATGCCAAAGAGCATACGATAACGGAGTGAGTACGAGAGACAGAGACAGAGACAGAGAGAAAGTGAAACACTCGCGCGTGTATAGTTGGTCTGTTGGGCGAGTGGAGTGTCCGGCAACGCGGCAGTTCGCGCGTAACTGGATTACCGATGACCATACGCGGCATACACGGTACATATCGAAACATGGACTGGCGACGACCAGCGACGACCACGAGGTCCGGCAGCCTCGACCATCCAACACCAAGCGGCACATCAACCCTCCCCCCTCTCCACTTCTTCTTTTCACCCACTTCGAGCCCCTCTTTGCACCCGCTATATGCACCCTTGTGCGCTGCTGCATCGCGGTTTTACCGGCCACCCTCTTTCACCCTCTCTCTCTCTCTCTCTCTCTCTCTCTCTCTCTCTCTCTCTCTCTCTCTCTCTCTCTCTCGTCCCACTCATTCCCTGCACGCTTGACGTCGCTCTATATTTCCTCCTGATAACTGGATTAAATATTATTTTTCTATTACTATTATTATTATTATTATTATTGTTATTATCATTATCGTTATCGTTATCGTTATCATTATCATTGTCATTGTCATTATCGTTATTATTATTATTAACTCGCATCTCTCTCTCTCTCTCAAGCAAGCAAAAAAAAACAAGTAGATGATTTTTGCGCTATCTGTATCAGACTAAAAAAATCTTGCGTATCAGACTAAAAAAATCGAAAAATCATGGACACGGCTCAAAATGTTGGCCCACTACATGTCTCTGCAGAGAGAGGTCATTTTCGGGAAAAAAAATAGTTGTGGAATTTTTTTTTTTTTTAATTAAAAAAAAAAATCCCTGAAGTACTAACGGATCCTCCCTCAATTTTGATAGGTTTAGGGGTAAAAAAAATAATCAGCCTATTCGGATGAAAAATCCTGTGATAAACTCGTAGCTCAAAGGATCCCACTTTTTCAAAATCACGTTCCTATGCACATTTACACTATTATATGACCTTAAACCGGTACAATTTTGAATTTCTGGTATGAATTAGAAAAAATAATAATAATAAATAAAACGACATTCACTCCAGACACAAATTTCTGCACTAAGAGGAAATACAAAAAAAAATGAATTTTTCAAAAATTCAAAAAAAAATTAAAGTCTTCAAATGCGGATGGATGATATTGGAAAAAAAAAAAATCCCTGAAGTACTAACGGATCCTCCCTCAATTTTGATAGGTTTAGGGGTAATAAAAAAAAAATAAGCCTATTCGGATGGAAAATCCTGTGATAAAATCGTAGCTCAAAGGATCCCACTTTTTCAAAATCACGTTCCTATGCACATTTACACTATTACATGACCTTAAACCGGTACAACTTTGAATTTCTGGTATGAATTAGAAAAAATAATAATAATAATAATAAAACGACATCCACTCCAGACCCAAATTTCTGCACTAAGAGGAAATACAAAAAAAATGAATTTTAAAAAACTTCAAAAAATTCTCAATCTCTATATATAAATCTATTCTTCGTTCTACATCTGTAAATATTTTTTTTCAAAAATTAAAAAACAATAAAGTCTTCAAATGCGGATGGATGATATTCGAAAAAAAAAAAAAAAAATCCCTGAAGTACTTCCGGACCCTCCCTCAATATTGATAGGTTTAGGGGTAAAAAAAAAAATAAGCCTATTCGGAGGGAAAATCCTGTGATAAACTCGTAGCTTAAAGGATCCCCCTTTTTCAAAATAACGTTCCTATGCACATTTACACTATTACATGACCTTAAACCGGTACAATTTTGAATTTCTGGTATGAATTAGAAAAATTAATAATAATAATAATAAAACGACATCCACTCCAGACCCAAATTTCTGCACTAAGAGGAAATACAAAAAAAAATAAAGTCTTCAAATGCGGATGGATGATATTCGAAAAAAAAAAAAAAAAAAAAATCCCTGAAGTACTTCCGGACCCTCCCTCAATACTGATAGGTTTAGGGGTAAAAAAAAAATAAGCCTATTCAGATGGAAAATCCTGTGATAAAATCGTAGCTCAAAGGATCCGACCTTTTCAAAATCACAACTTTGAATTTCTGGTATGAATTAGAAAAAAAAAATTAAAATAAAAAAATAATACGACATCCACTCCGTTTATTAATTTAATTCGTGGAGAGTTTGCTGAAGCCCGTGAGAGGGTCGCGTGTGGGATTTGAAAAAGGGAGGAGTCATCCTCTCATCACGAGGCTCGATATTCCCTGGTATAGTGACGGTGAAAGCTTTTACTGCGATGGATGAAGAATGATAAAACGAGAGAGAGAGAGAGAGAGAGAGAGAGAGGAAGAGGAAGAGGAAGATCGAGAAACATCTTGAGTCGAAAGCAAGCGAAGGATCCGTCGAAATTCGGAACGAGAGATTTGCTTAAAGCCCAGCGAGGGATTGCGAGCTTACATCTATATATATATATATATATATATATATATATATCTATATATATCTATATATATATATATCTATATCTATATCTATATATATCTATATATATCTATATATAGACTTTATCGCATCTCTAACTCCTGGGGGGGTTGGATAAACCGGAATTTCGGTGGAATTTACTTCTAGTCCAGTCTGCTCGAATGGAATGAACAAAGATCAGTCCCGATGATACAAATGAAATTGAATAAAAGTGAGCAGCAAACGTAAGTTCGTGCATCGCGTCATCTGCGATCACGAGAATTATGAAAATTTGTAAAAAAAAAAAAAAAAAGCTTATAATAATTTTTTTTACAAATATTATAGAAAAATATTTACAATGAGATTAATCTATCATTTGATATTCCACCAAGATGAATCATATAAATCCATCAATGTTGTGTTATACTTGGAAATCGAATATATGTGATGCTCATCGATCAATCGATCATCATTGATAGATACAAGAGGGAGAAATATCTGCATCGACGTAATAAGGAAGTTTATGAACGCCCAGGTAGGCGTTAGACGCCCACACAGCCACTGTGATGCAAACACTAATAGATACTCATCGTGAAATTCCCAGCAGAGACTTTTACAGCACTCGTGCAGACTCACACAGGCGCTTGCAGTTATTTAAGGACTTTGATGATTGTAAAGTGCGGTAATATAATAATAATAATAATAATGATAATGATAATAATGATAATAATGATAATAATGATAATAATGATAATAATGATAATAATGATAATAATGATAATAATGATAATAATGATAATAATGATAATAATGATAATAATGATAATAATAATAATAATAATAATAATAATAATAATAATAATAATAATTTTTCCATTACGAGCCCTATGTATGTGTGTGTGTGTGCTTGTCTATCATTAAAAATTTACGATCGATATCATTCAGGGATAAAATATATTTATTTATGACGTGACTAGTAGAATTTATGAATTGTAGGATTGACCATTATACTCTGGCGAAGAGAACGGGACACGGGGGATAACATAATGGGAATGAAGCAGATATTTGCAAAGAGAAAAAGAGAGAGGGAATGGAGAAACCTCGTGTGTCAAGAAAATCGGCCGCTCACCGCGCATGCCCCTCTTGTATTCACAACCCAATTTCATCATATCTCAGGGTAAACTGGAAGACTGAGTGGAATTTTAGGAGAGGGATGTTTCATCTCCCCGAGGGATTCATCGTCTGTGTATCTCGTGACCCGAAACAACGAGACAAATGAATGAGAGAGAGAGAGAGAGAGAGAGAGAGAGAGAGAGAGAGAGAGAGAGAGCTTCGTCTATATAAGGAGGCATGTGAAATGTCGGATAATTATACGAATAGGAACGACTAAAGGCAAAATAGAAATGGACGAGAAAATGACAAAAAATACAACGCACCTATCTAGTAGACAAGAGATAAGAAATAATGATAACAAAATCTCTGTAAATGCAGGATAAATTTTATTGTTTTCATTGTATACGAGAAAACTTACAGTCCCCACTGACCCCATTGACCCCATTGACTCGGTCAGATTAAAAACATGTACAACAAATAATTGATTCAGGCTAACCCTGTAACGAATGAAATGCCTGATAACGGGTGGAGGGGGGAAAGGCAAACTTTATAAATAAAAAAAATTGAAATGTTGTAGTTAATGAGCCCCCACTGACCCCATTGACCCCATTGACTCGGTCAGATTAAAAACATGTACAACAAATAATTGAGATACAAGGACAATGGATGAGAAGATTCAGGCTAACCCTGTAATGAATGAAATGCCTGATAATGTGTGGGGGGGGGGGGGGGGGGGGGGGGGGGGTAAAGAAAAAAAATGGAAACGTAGTTAATGAGCCTGTGACTGGACTATATACAATATCTTCAATATTTTAACTAAACATTTGCACAGTAATTGAATTTTATACAAAGAATTATTTCCTACATTTACGATTTTTAACTAAATTTCCAAATTATTATTTTTAGATAATAACAATTGTGTCAAATTGTTGAATTGAATTAAAAAAAAAAAATCATTCTTCAGCCTAAGATTATTTTAGTGCGACAGTAATTATCCGAGAGTTTTTATAAAAATAGAAATATAAATATTGCTTAAAAAATTTGAAAAAAAATCATTATATTTCCTGTTAACAAATAAAATATTGTGCAGGGAAAAAAAAATATAATTTTATTAATAAACTTCTGTAGTAGAATAAAATTAATGAGATAACTTTTTTTTTTCTTCTTTTGGCGTTGAAATAATTGAAAATTCGTTGGAAAACCGAATGACTTGACAATTTGAGTTTCCCATAGTGAATTTATGTTACGTGAATATTGCCCAAGGGTAATTTACGATCTTTAACTAAATTTCCAAATTATTATTTTTATATAATAATAATTGTGTCAAATTGTTGAATTGAATTTTTAAAAAAAAATCATTTTTCAGCCTAAGATTATTTTAGTGCCACAGTAATTATCCGAGAGTTTTTATAAAAATATAAATAGAAATATTGCTCAAAAAATTTGAAAAAAAAATCATTATATTTCCTGTTAACAAATAAAATATTGTGATGGGAAAAAAAATATGATTTTATTAATAAACTTCTGTAGTAGAATAAAATTAATGAGATAACTTTTTTTTTTCTTCTTTTGGCGTTGAAATAATTGAAAATTCGTTGGAAAACCGAATGACCCTTGACAATTTGAGTTCCCCATAGTGAATTTATGTTACGTGAATATTGCCCAAGGGTCATACACGATGTGAGGACATTTTCGAAATCCTGGGTGCTCCAATCCCCGGAAAAGGGATGAGAAACACCCACGCACACTCTCTCTCTGATACGATCAGGATATAGATACAGAAAGAGGATGAGGGTGCAAAAGGGGAAAAGCTGACTCTCGAAGCCCGAGTCGACTCGACTCGAGCAGCGTGCGACCCGCTACACAGCTTGGCCTCGTTAACTGTCAATCGATATGCTTCATCAACTTCGCCAATTTGGCCAAAGTCTGGCGGCGCTCTCGCGATCCTTCTATATATAGTGTGTGTGTGTGTGTGTTTGTTTATCTGTGTGTGTGTGTGTACGTGTGTGCCATCCTATACAGATAGGTGAAACACGGAGCAACTCGATAATTTGAACGCCGAAAGCAATCTTCGATCCTTAATCCGGCATAAACCAAGAGAGAGAGAGAGAGAGATAATGACGATGAGAGCGAAATACGAATTTACATTTCAATCGCATCAGACAAACGTCCAAAAACTTGGATGTCAAGTACAAAAAAAAAAATAAGAATTCTAACATAATAAAAATAAAATGTTCACTTAAAGGATACTTTTTTTATGCCGACTTTATTCATTTTAAATACTTTCTTAGTAGTTTGATATTGTCTTGTACTTCGATATATATATATATGCCCTTATTTATATATATATATATATATATATATATGCCCTTATTTATATATATATATATGTATGCCCTTATTGATATATATATATATATTAGCATAACATTTTTGACGTTGCATACAAGAACTTTTTCCTTTTAGTAACAAATAAGGGCAATAAAACATTTTCTGGACAAAATTGTTGGTGGGGCTCAAAATTTGCAGCCTAAAAATTCCTGCCGAAAACTGAAATTTGAAATAAAAACGCGGAGTATTAAGTATCTCGAGATACTCGATAATGAGAATCGGAATTCCCTCAACGATATGATTATATTGGCAGTATCCCGAGCTCCCTCTTTCAACCCCTATATAGATATAATTTTAATCCATCGATATAAACCACCAGCCAAGGTTTGCCAGAATGTAGAATGAATTTATTGCTCGATTCTCGATAGGATCGGAGAAATCTGCAATTGCATCCCAAATATCATTTTCAATTTCATTTTTCATAAAGGCAAGATTGTTTTTTTTTTTTCTTTTTCATGCCACATCCTGATGTTGTCAAGTGGTCGAAATACAATTTCGAAAAATTTAATTGCAAACTAAAGAGAAAGATTGATTTATCATTTGAACTCGTTGATCCCTCAAATGGAAACGTCTCGGTGATTTTTATAGCAAAAATCACTTTTCTGTCAAATATTTTCAACTGCCTGACACTCCAGGAATAATTTTAGTGAGTGATGCGAAAAATCATAATTTTATCCTACATACATATATAAAATTATATCATAAAGTCAAAGAAAAAAAAAAAAAAATTATGTCAAAGTCAACAAATAAATATATATATATATATATCATAAATTAAACGAAAAAAAAAAAAAATGTCATAAAGTCAATGAAAAAAAAAAATGATATAAAGTCAACGAAAAAAACAAAAAATTATCTCATATAGTCAATGAAAAAAATATATATATAAAGTCAACGAAAAAAAAAAAAAATTGCCAATCGATTCTTACTATAAATGTGAAAAAAAAACTATTTAAATAATAACTAATCATAAATTCATTAATTTTATTATATACAACATTATTAGATTGGTAAAAAAAAAACTTTCTTTCAAAGCTTCAAATGCAATTTTTAATTTCCAAACAAGTTTTTTTTTTTTTTCCATTTTATTAATAAACTCAGAAAAGAGAACAAAAATATTGCCATTCAGTTTTCTTGCTCAAGGCAAGCCAAGAAATATAAATTTATCGCATTAATTCACGCGATCTATCGTTAAATTATTAATATTAATGGGAAAAAAAAAATGCACAGCATAAAATGCTCCAGGGAGTCTCGATAAATTTAATCCGTCTCTCGCAAGAAATAACTTAATAACCCAAATGTATTATCTGATCGGCCAGCAGAGAGCTCGTGAAGAGATTTTGCTTCGTGCCTCGGCATAATTCACTCGACGATTTGCCATTTGTAAGTATCGTCACCGTTGCATTTCCATCTTCGTTCTCGTGTCTTGTCGTCTCATAGTTATAAATTGTTGCTCGGGCAAATTTGCTTGCAAAGAGATAAACGATTACGAGCGTCACACTGACAAGAACGAAGATGAATTTTCATCAAGTCTGGGACAGCATCCAGTGAGATAAAAAATCTCGCAAAGATAAGAAAAAATGAGGAAAATACGAAGAAATTTTTATTCAAGGGTCTCGAGCCCTCAAACATGTCACCAGTTAATTATTTTAATATTCAAAATAACTATGTCTAAAAAACCAATTTTGATTACTTAAATTTCTCGGAGCTCGCGAATTGGGCGATGCAAAAAATTATGAACATAGCTCAATTTATTCTCGAGATATGGAGAGTTTTCATTTTTTTTTATTTATGCGAATTAACCCACAGGCACACCCATCACTCTGGATTTTTTTTTCTAAATACTTTTTTCGACATTTTGGAATATTTTTTTTCTTATCAATTTTGCAAATGCTCAGCATTTTAGCTCAATTTCTTCTCGAGATATGGAGACTTTTTATTTTTTTTTATTAATGCGAATTAACCCACACGCACACCCATCACTCTGGATTTTTTTTTCTAAATACTTTTTTCGACATTTTGGAATATTTTTTTTCTTATCAATTTTGCAAATGCTCAGCATTTTAGCTCAATTTCTTCTCGAGATATGGAGACTTTTTATTTTTTTTTATTAATGCGAATTAACCCACACGCACACCCATCACTCTGGATTTTTTTTTCTAAATACTTTTTTCGACATTTTGGAATATTTTTTTTCTTATCAATTTTGCAAATGCTCAGCATTTTAGCTCCATTTCTTCTCGAGATATGGAGAGTTTTCATTTTTTTTTATTAATGCGAATTAACCCACACGCACACCCATCACTCTGGATTTTTTTTTCTAAATACTTTTTTCGACATTTTGGAATATTTTTTTTCTTATCAATTTTGCAAATGCTCAGCATTTTAGCTCAATTTCTTCTCGAGATATGGAGACTTTTTATTTTTTTTTATTAATGCGAATTAACCCACACGCACACCCATCACTCTGGATTTTTTTTTCTAAATACTTTTTTCGACATTTTGGAATATTTTTTTTCTTATCAATTTTGCAAATGCTCAGCATTTTAGCTCCATTTCTTCTCGAGATATGGAGAGTTTTCATTTTTTTTTATTTATGCGAATTAACCCACACGCACACCCATCACTCTGGATTTTTTTTTCTAAATACTTTTTTCGACATTTTGGAATATTTTTTTTCTTATCAATTTTGCAAATGCTCAGCATTTTAGCTCCATTTCTTCTCGAGATATGGAGAGTTTTCATTTTTTTTTATTTATGCGAATTAACCCACACGCACACCCATCACTCTGGATTTTTTTTTCTAAATACTTTTTTCGATATTTTAGAATATTTTAAATACTCTGACGTAAAAAAAAAAAACTCGATTTTTATTTTTTCTTCATAAAAAGAAAATTGCCTCTATGAGAGAATGAAAAAATTGAAAAAGAGGATTATTTTGTGGTATTTTTCATGGTTTTATTTTACTGGCGGTTTTTCCGATATACCAGGGAAGAAATTCATCGAACCCAAATGCATGAGTCACGCACGAGCCACCACCCAACGAGGCTCGAAAGAGGCTTGAAAAGGAAGAGACGAAGAGAACTAAAGAGAGAGAGAGAGAGAGAGAGCAATAGAATTGGCAAAGATGTTAAGGGCGCGCACAACCCCTTGAATGTCACTTCGTATATCGTTCCTAACCGATCGACGCTGACGCCTCGGTTCCTTTGAAACCGCCAGACAAAACTCTCTTATACCTCTCATCTCATCGGCTGATCGTCACGAATAAACGTGGCACGATCGTAAAAAAAAAAAAAAAAAACAGAGAAAAAAGTTAAACCAATAAAAATCGAAAAAAAAATTCGAGAGAGAGAGAGAGAAGACCTGAATAGGATCTTCTGAGCATCTTTATGCTCCTGTATGAAATAAATTCTATTAATTGTTACTATTTTTTCACCAAAGAGATAATTTATCATAGTAAACTGACCCTAAATTCAAACCGATTTTTTTTTAATCATCTCAAAGGACTATAAAATAAATTCAAGCTATATATATATATGATTTGAAAAATCGATAACTTATATCGGTCGATTGGAAGGCCTACTTGGCCTCCCAATCGAGATTTTCATAAAATTTAAAGACATCGAAAGTGAAAGTAGCAAAAACTTATGCAATGAAAATAATAATTCAACACTAATTAAAATTCACCATCTCGTGCAAGAATTTTGACAAAAAGTAAATAATAATAATAATAATAAATTCTATCAAACCGAAAGCAGTAAAAAAATTAAAAAAAAGTAAAATACCAAAACAATCGTGCACAAAGGAGTAAAAAAAATTCTAAAATAAACAACAAAAAAACTCACACTCAGTTAAACCGAATCGACTGAAGAAAAAGATGCCATAAAACCAGTAAGATCCAATTATACGGAAAAAGAGCTAAAACTTTATGAGAAACTCTTCCGTTTTTCTAACTTTTTCCACGAGCGGCAATCACTGATTCACGAGGAAACTTGCGAGTAAACTTGAGGAACGAGAAAGTTTCGTAAAAATTTTCGATATCTTTCATATCTTTTATTGCGAAATTTGATCATCTCGATTATTATTTTTTTTTTTAGTTTCAATTCTTTAAATTCTTTTTATAACATTCTTTCTTTTTTTTAATTTTATAACGACACATCATATATATATATATATATATATATATATATATATATACAATATTGTTATTATTATGTATCAATTGATGATTAATTAATTTTACTATATAATTGTAAGTGAGTGGAAGCGATAATTCGCGTACTTTTATCTCGTTGGGGCAATTCGGTATCTCACGCACGTGTCTCACGGGCCCCACGGAAAGTCACTAAACACCCACGAAGCCGACGACAGAGACGATGGTGGTTTGCGCGGCGCACAAACTCTCTCTCTCTCTCTCTCTCTCTCTCTCTCTCTCTCACTCTCTCTTTCTCTCTCTCTATATCTCTCTCACTTATTCTCTGCACCCGCACGACCCCACTCTACCACACCCAAGGATTAGAAAAAACCGAAATCCTCCCACCATCGTCGTCCAACCGGTGTATACCGACGCCGCCGTCCCGACGCCGACGCCACCGACTATCACGTCTGCGCGCAGACTCTCGTGGACCATCGCAGACGCGAGAGATATTCCCCCACGACAAAAGTCACCGCTCTCATCTTCTTCCTATTCTTTTTATTTTTATTCCTCTCTATATAACTAACCCGTCATAACGTAATTTTTATCCTTTTACTCGTATCAGCCTGCTTGGCCTCCCAATCGACCGATATAAGTCATCGATTTTTCAAATTTTATTTTATATATTTTTATATATTTAAATTTTATATATATATATATACATATATATATATATAGCTTGAATTTATTTTATAGCCCTTTGAGATGACAAAAAAAAATCGGTTTGAATTTAGGGTCAGTTTACTATGATAAATTATCTCTTTGGTGAAAAAATAGTAACAATTAATAGAATTTATTTCCTACAGGAGCATAAAGATGGTCAGAAAATCCTATTCAGGTCTTCCTATTTTTATTCCTCTCTATATAACTAACCCGTCATAACGTAATTTGTATCCTTTTACTCGTATCAGCCTACTTGGCCTCCCAATCGACCGATATAAGTCATCGATTTTTCAAATCATATATATATAGCTTGAATTTATTTTATAGCCCTGAGATGATAAAAAAAATCGGTTTGAATTTAGGGTCAGTTTACTATGATAAATTATCTCTTTGGTGAAAAAATAGTAACAATTAATAGAATTTATTTCCTACAGGAGCATAAAGATGCTCAGAAAATCCTATTCAGGTCTTCTTATTTTTATTCCTCTCTATATAACTAACCCGTCATAACGTAATTTTTATCCTTTTACTCGTATCAACCTACTTGGCCTCCTACTTGGATTTTCAAATTGGATTGGCTACTTGGATTTTTCAAATTTTATGTATATATATATATATATATATAAAATTTGAAAAAACGATGACTTATATCGGTCGATTGGGAGGAGACATTTCCTGATTTCCAACTATCAGATTTAATCATTGACTCCCTAATGGTACAGATCAGTTGAAAAGGTCAGAAATCTCATCAGAGTCTGAAAAAAAAATGAACGTTCAGTTCCCTTATGAAAGTTAAATCCCCTATATCTTGAAATAATTTTCATGCATCATTTCAAAATTTTCTATCATTGAATCAACGATAACGATAAGACGGCTATCAAAAGTATCTTATCAAGGTCGAACAATTCTGTCTACTTACAAGTTTTCTACCATCAACGAACACTATAAAAGTACCAAAAATAATACCAGAAAATATATATAACGTTACGATTACTGATAAAGAGAATAAAAATTAAAAAAAAAACAAAAACGAACTTTCCAATGAGAAAAGTTAAGTCAGAGTGGTAAACATCGGGTTAGTTGAGCTTAAACTCGTGGAGAAACCGGAAACGAGAAATGGCACTCGCATTATTTTCCTCGCGGTCCTCTCTCTCTCTCTCTCTCTCTGAGAATTTCATCCCCCTACCCTCACCCACCCCCCACCCCTCGGTTTTATAGCTCCAACACGAAGCAATTGCAGGACTAACTCATCCTCTCTGCTACTATGTACATTACTGCGTGAAACGTGAACTTTTCGCCATACCGAGTAGCTTCATCCCCTTTGGATTAGAACGTGATGGCTTTAAAGTAAACTCAACGCGTCGACTCGCTTCTACAGAATATTTCGTTATTTAGTATGCAAAACGTCATTTCTAATGTGTACGTGACACTCTGGTACCATCCATTTTGTATAGCCGCCATTTCACTACCCCCAACCCTCTCTAACCAACCTCATATCTAACTAACCCCATCTCTAACTAACCCCATCTCTAACTAACCCCATCTCTAACCAACCCCATCTCACATTGTACGAAAAGATTTGTATGAATTTGTCGAGAACCATTGATATTAAATAATGTATCATTTTTTAAAAATATTTTTATTTTCATATATATATATATTTTTTTTTTACCAACGAGAAGAATTTTCATTACCTTTTTTTTACCAACGAGAAGAATTTCCATTACCTGAACGTACTCAACAATTTTTATTTCAACTTCATCCCCTTTGGATTAGAACGTGATGGCTTTAAAGAAAACTCTACGCTTCGACTCGCTTCTACAGAATATTTCGTTATTTAGTATGCAAAACGTCATTTCCAATGTATACGTGACACTCTGGTACCATCCATTTTGTATAGCCGCCATTTCACTACCCCCAACCCTCTCTAACCAACCTCATATCTAACTAACCCCATCTCTAACTAACCCCATCTCTAACTAACCCCATCTCTAACCAACCCCATCTCACATTGTACGAAAAGATTTGTATGAATTTGTCGAGAACCATTGATATTAAATAATGTATCATTTTTTAAAAATATTTTTATTTTCATATATATATATATTTTTTTTTTACCAACGAGAAGAATTTTCATTACCTTTTTTTTACCAACGAGAAGAATTTCCATTACCTGAACGTACTCAACAATTTTTATTTCAACTTCATCCCCTTTGGATTAGAACGTGATGGCTTTAAAGAAAACTCTACGCTTCGACTCGCTTCTACAGAATATTTCGTTATTTAGTATGCAAAACGTCATTTCCAATGTATACGTGACACTCTGGTACCATCCATTTTGTATAGCCGCCATTTCACTACCCCCAACCCTCTCTAACCAACCTCATATCTAACTAACCCCATCTCTAACTAACCCCATCTCTTACTAACCCCATCTATATATATATCGGTCCCTTTCTTCGGGCGCAGAAGACCAAGTAAAATCGCGCACTGCATTGCACGCGTTCAATTCAATCGTGACGAGGAAATCATGAATATTTGTACACATAGAATATCGAGCGTCGAAAAAAAAATCGAAAAAACGTAATAAGGAGGGATGCACCCTTGCAGATAGAAACTTCTATGGACGTAACTTGCAGCCAATAAACTCAATCTTACGATCGAGAATATTTTGCACAAAAAAATGACCAATTTCCACGCGGTTTTTAAGTGCTTTTTCCATAGAATGTCGAGAGTAATGGGACAAGAAAGGGGAGGGGTGAGAGAGTAATAGCGTGGGAAGAATTTTTAGCAATTTGTCGAGCTCGATTATTCCGATTTTAACAATTCATGGACTTTTTTTTGTACTTGAAATATCGTGGATCGTGGATGAGCTGGTGGCTTTTGTCTTGTCTTTGTTGACCCAAACAAGATTTGTCTATACAGATTTTTTTTAATTTAAATAATTCCGTGATAAATAAAATAAAATAAAATAAAATTTTAAGTTTGCTAAGAAATTTTACATTTTACCAAATTCCAAAATACAAAAAAATATTGTCTATCCTCTAGGAAGAAAAGTATAGAAAAGAAAATAATAAATTCAGGGATTTTTTTATAATCATCGAATTGTGAGACAAACAAGATGTGTCGATGGAGAAATTTTTTAATTTAAATAATAAATAAGTTTTGTTATTAATCATCGAATTGTATTTGTTGACCCAGACAAAATGTAAATTTATATACGACACTACGAATGACCGTTGGTTGATCTTCGGTCAGTGAGAATTCACACACATACATACATACATACATATATATATATATAAATGTATAGAGAAAGAGAGAGAGGGAGAGAGAAAAGAAAATAATAAATTCAAGGATTTTTTTATAATCATCGAATTGCGAGACAAACAAGATGTGTCGATGGAGAAATTTTTTAATTTAAATAATAAATAAGTTTTGTTATTAATCATCGAATTGTATTTGTTGACCCAGACAAAATGTAAATTTATATACGACACTACGAATGACCGTTGGTTGATCTTCGGTCAGTGAGAATTCACACACATACATACATACATATATATATATATATATATATAAATGTATAGAGCAAGAGAGAGAGAGAGAGAGAGAGACAAAAGAGGAAGATAAAGTGTGATGGAAAAAGTAATGGTGGAACTTTTCACCGAAGAAGAGTTCGACGAACATTGACGGATAACGGATATACTTTTGCACTGTTCAAGTATAGAAAAGTTTGATAATCGGTGAGATGGCGGGTAACCTATTGGTGGAGGGATGTGAGAGCGAAAGCTCGTCAAAATGGCAGAAGTGGAAAATGTTTTATGACAAGAAAATATATCGTTGATCCTTTTCTCAGAAAAGGATCAACGATATATATATATATATATATATATATATATATATATATAGGAGAAAAGGATCAACGATATATATATATATATATATATATATATATATATATATATATATAGGAGAAAAGGATCAACGATATATTTTCTCGACATAAAACATTTTCTATATCTGATATTTTTCTATATATATATATGTGTGCGGTATAAATTGATGTTGCATGACCTATACGATTGTTCATCAAAGTTAAACTGTATTACACTCTACGTTGAGCATTTCAATTGTAAAGTTTGATAATCGGTGAGACCGGTAAACTATTGGTAGAACGATATGAGGGCGAGAGCTCGTCAAAATGACGAAAGTGGAAAATGTTTTATGACAAGAAAATATATAGGAGAAAAAAATCAACGATATATTTTCTTGTCATAAAACCTTTTCTATATCTGATATTTTTCTATATCGTTGATATATATATATGTGTCTCTGTGTGTGTGTGCGATATAAATTCACGTTGCATATACGATTGTTCATCAAAGTTAAACTGTATTACACTCTACGCTGAGCATTTCAATTGTAAAGGTCTATATAACGGTTAATCTGAAATTGCACGTGATGGAACTGCACCTGCGACCATTGCGGATTTAACGTGGCAACTGTGAGCTGGTGAGCTCTGTCAGCATGACACTTTCTATGTAACGTGTGTGACACAGTGAAAGCCACAATGGGGGCTAATATTTGATTGAATGAAATCCCCTTTTGCCCTGAGCAGTCTCACTGTGTCGTTCTCTATACCTAAGTATCATGTTACATGGACCATTCCAGACCAAATCGACAACTGACCCTTGACATTTTCCCATTTTTCTTTATCTTTTAACATATAGTATTTTTTTCCTGCTCATACAATATATATATATATATATATTGTATGAGCAATATATATATATATATATATATTGTATGAGAAGGAAAAAAAAAACTGCCCATTTTCGAGAGTGTCTCGTAGAGAATTTTTTTATCCAACGAATATATATATATATATATATATATATATATATATATATATATATAGTATGAGAAGGACAAAAATACTCTCTTTGAATAAGAACAAATTACTGAATAAACACTATTAGTTTTTATCGATTGTACTGAAATTTTTTACAGGAAATCTTTCGTTGGATAAAAAAAATTCTCTACGAGACACTCTCGAGAATGGGCAGTTTTTTTTTTTTTAAATTTATATTCGTAATTTTATATAGATGAAACTATTTTTATTTCAAAATAGGAATTATTAACTTTAGAAAGAGAATTATTTAATTGGAAATCCATTCAAAATGGTTGACGAGTGATTTTTTTTCGAAAATTATTCAAAATGTTTTATTATATAATAATTGTCGTTCTCTATACCTAAGTATCATGTTACATGGACCATTCCAGACTAAATCGACAACTGACCCTTGACATTTTCCCATTCTTGTTTATCTTTTAACATATATATATTGTATGAGGACAAAAATATTCTCTTTGAATAATAACAAATTACTGAATAAACACTATTAATTTTTATCGATTGTACTGAAATTTTTTACAGGAAATCCTTCGTTGGATAAAAAAATTCTCTACGAGACACTCTCGAGAATGGGCAGTTTTTTTTTTTTTAAATTTATATTCGTAATTTTATATAGATGAAACTAATTTTATTTCAAAATAAGAATTATTAACTTTAGAAAGAGAATTATTCAATTGGAAATCCATTCAAAATGGTTTATTGTATAATAATTGTCGTTCTCTATACCTAACTATCATGTTACATGGACCATTCCAGACTAAATCGACAACTGACCCTTGACATTTTCCCATTTTTCTTTATCTTTTAACATATATATATAGTATTTTTTTTCCTGCTCATACAATATATATATATATTGTATGAGAAGAAAAAAAAAACTGCCCATTTTCGAGAGTGTCTCGTAGAGATTTTTTTTATCCAACGAATATATATATAGTATGAGAAGGAGAAAAATACTCTCTTTGAATAAGAACAAATTACTGAATAAACACTATTAGTTTTTATCGATTGTACTGAAATTTTTTACAGGAAATCTTTCGTTGGATAAAAAAATTCTATACGAGACACTCTCGAGAAGGCAGTTTTTTTTTTTTAAATTTATATTCGTAATTTTATATAGATGAAACTATTTTTATTTCAAAATAGGAATTATTAACTTTAGAAAGAGAATTATTTAATTGGAAATCCATTCAAAATGGTTGACGAGTGATTTTTTTTAGAAAATTATTCAAAATGTTTTATTATATAATAATTGAACAGAGTGTTCGTTTTATTCGGTTTTTAATTCTACTGCGGAGAATCATTTGTACGAAAATATTTGTATGAATTTGTCGAGAACCATTGATATTAAATAATTTATCATTTTCGAAAAATATTTTAATTTTCATATATATATATATTTTTTTTACCAACGAGAAGAATTTCCATTACCTTTTTTTACCAACGAGAAGAATTTCCATTACCTGAACATACTCAACAATTTTTATTTCAACAACAAACAGAATTTACTGTTTCAAATTTCAGATAAATTTCTAACGTCCGCCATTACACTAATAAATATATAACAGTGTTGATCCAATTCTTCGTTAATAACAATCAAATTGAATTTTTAATAATCTGAAAATTAGTGTCGAGTTTCTTTTTTATTTTGTCAGATTTTTTTTTTTTTTTTATCCTGAGGATCAACTCGGTCTGGAATGCCCCATAGATTATCTCTGTTGTACGCCCTCTACGACCAGTCAGAGATTAAATCTTGCATAAAGGCTAACGAAAAAAAAAAAAAGATAATAAAATTGCTAAGCTCTTCGTGCTAAGCCCATCGTTGCTAAGCCTTTGTCGTCAATGAAAAACTGCACTAATCTTTGAAAATTACATTTTCGTTAATCTTTTTCTCGAACTCACTCGCGAGCATACTCGCGTTGAAATACATCAGGGGCAACCTTTGATTTTTTTGTTTTACTTAGTCATAATTTATTACTTACGATAAATTCGATGAGACTTATGCAGTTTGAAAAATATTTAAAAAAATTCATCAATCATCGGCAAAGCTTTATTCTCGATTATTATTATTATTATTATTATTATTAAGAAAGTCAAGGATCAGTTTCTCTTGGTCAACATCGCCACAAGAGAATCCATAAAAAATATTAATACTTGTTGTCTTTATTAATAAAGATACGGATTCGAGGCGTGAAATAAATGCATATAAATGTACAGTAAAGCCAAGTGATGAGTCAAAGTTGTACAGAGCCTTCGGGATATAAAATTTGCTCCCCAGCCTTGTACGAAAATACGAGCTTCGAATTTTTCATCAGTGGTAGTACGAGAAAAAGGGCTACATAGCACGAAGACAAATATATATATAGATGTTGTATTGTCTTAGGCTAAGGGAAAAGTTTTTCGGAAGGTAGGATAAATGAATGAAAATACGTGAGAAAAGAAAAAGTAATTTTCTCATCCAATAAAAGACGAGAAAAAAATCTAACAAGACCCATCTGTGTATTTACGAATATCTCGAGTTTTTCTATTATAATATTAAATATTTATGTTAGAGAACATTCTGTATGAGTTTGAAAAAATCGTTAAAAAAAGTGGAGCAATGCAGTTGGTATAGATGAAGTGGAACGTAATTTCTGCCTCAAATGTCAATCGTATAGGCGATAATGGAAAAATAGTTCTGACTTACCGACGGCGGTGTGTCGCTCCTCTTTTGCTCATGAGTGCGAGAGAGATGGATGATGACTTTTCAAACAACCTTCCACAGTGATTATTGATTATTGATTTTGACAGAGCATGAGATCTTTTTCTTTTGCTACAAATGTCAACAGCCTCGTGGAAAATTTGATTACAGTTTGCATTACCGACCGTCCATATTTCCGGGAAACTTAGAGTAGGGTGAAACATGTTTTCTCGGGGTTTTATCGCGTTTTGAGACGAAGTCAAATACCGAGCGAGTCTGTACGAGTGCGAGAAAGATAGACTCACCGGCAGCCATGAAAGAGCAAGAGAGACGCACTGAGAAAATTTTCTCTCTCTCAGTCGGTAACAAAAATTCATCAAATTCAATTTTTAACCGTTTGCGAATCTCTTTGCTAATTGTAAGAGCACGTATACATCGTCCCCGTCTACAAAGGGTTAATTGCGCGTAAAATCTTTCCATTTTCCCGAAACTCAACGCTTTTACGAAAAAAAATTGATTCGACCGAAATTATTACCGCGAGGCGCTCGGCTGAATGGAGTTTTTAAATTTTATGCAACTGTTATCGAATAACAAAAAAAAAAACTTCGTTAATTGGAGCGGCGATGAATGGATTTTTTGTTTGATTGAAATTTTATGCAACTGATATCGAATAACAAAAAAAAAACTTCGTTAATTGGAGCGGCGATGAATGGATTTTTTGTCATTAACGAGTTTAACGTACATTCTAGCGCGCGGTTTGTTTTTTTTTTGTCACGAGCGCGTCGAAATAATCGCAGAGTAAAAAGCAAACGTGTAAAAAACAAGAAAACGAATGTAAAATTCAAACTTTTGATGACTCGAGCCTCTCCGATTCAATAATCAAGCTGTTTCCTTCATTAATGCAGAAAGTACCCGTTAATTACCGCACATAAAAATGATTGAAACACTCCGCGTCGTTATACTTCACACGTTGTATATGAAAAAGGAGGAAGACGCCGAGAGAGGGAGAGAGAGAGAAAGAGTGAGTTGCGCGCGCACCCGTAATGGCTTCCAGCTCGTGTACTGTGCTGACGCTGGTGGTCGGAAATCGCGCGTCCACGGGTTAGATGATAAAGTCTTGTGTAAACGACAAACGATAGAGCATTTTTTTTTTTATGTTCGCTCGTTGTTTTCATAATTATCGTCTATCATTGTGTTCAAAGTGGCTTGTTATTTCGACGCGTCGCGATTTAAAAAAACAAAAAATCATCGTTCGCGTCGTAACGACGGTGAGTCTGTCCGTACGTAAATTGTTCACAAGGCGGCCACGACGAAGCTCAAAATGCCAGTGGTGAGTATTTTTGCCTGTCATTCAATATTAGCCTGTCGGCGAAATGATAATTTATATTATTCCAATACTCGATGGATCTCTCGAGCAATTTTCCAATGTCAGCGAGTCTTTTTGCTCGAAAAGCTCCGCGTGAGTCACGTCATTGACTCGTCACTCGCAAAACGATTATTTTTCCAGCTAGTGAAACACCGCGAGATTATTCACTCTTGCAGTTAATTATAGAACGTTAATCCGCTGGAATGTTATTTGTTTTTTTTTTTTGTTTTTGTCTATAAATCGCGATCGTGTCGCTCGCGAAATCGGCAATAAATATTACAATTTGTCGTCAAAGATTCAAATGTTTTTTTTTTTCTATTCTCTTCTGTTTCTCGACGATCGATTTTTCGTGAATCTTTCTGAATGAAGCAACAAAAATATAAAAAAGATAAAAAAAAAAAATAGACTGTTGCTCCGCAGGGAAATCATGTCGCTCTCACGCCACTGGAGGACATGTCAGGTGGACGTGGACAAGCAGGCGGGGGACCTCCGCAAAATTGCCTAAAGGTCTTTATTCAACGTGACTATAGTCAGGGTACGATGGTCAAATTCCAAAATCGTTTCCCAACAGAACTCGCCGATCGAGTAAGTACAATAATTAAGATTTTTCGATACCAAGCAATTAATCCATAGCACGCAATCCACGCAAACTTTTCATTTGCAAAATCAAAACCCAAAATTTTTTCAATCTCTTTTGATTCAATTTTCCAACTGTACAACTCATATTTCATTCTTATATTACTTTTTGACTATATCTTGATCATTGACGAGCTCTTTTTATCGTTCAACTTGATCAAACTCCTTCAAGGTGATTTAAATCGTCAACATAACCTCTAAATTCTTTTGGACAACTTTTCAATCACAATTATTGAGTTTTTGGGCTAACAGCTAATTAATATGGGAAACATTCGTGAACTTCAATCATAAGATATTTCTTTTGAACAAAAAAGTTAATGATTTCTCGTGAAAAGTTGTCCATAAAAATTGCTGCTGTGTCTTCTGGCACTCATACGTGTTTTACGAATGAAGGTAGAGGATCTTCGTTGGTTTTACATCATCTTAAGGTTATCCACAGGGTCAATATAAACCCAAAAGCCTTTTTCATAACTTTTCTGTCGAAATAATCATTTTTTTTGGGTAAAAATAAATCATTGTGCGAAAAATTCGTGAACTTGAAGCATAAATGATTTATTTTGATCAAAATGTTTATGATTTTCATTGGAAAAAATGTCAAAGAAAATTGCTGCTGTCTTCCTTGAACTCATACCCATTTTATATCACATCTCAACCCTTTGAGGCCTCATATATGCTGCACCTCAAATTCAAGAAAAACGCTTTTTCTACAATCCGATATGTTTACAACTTCATACGTAGAGATATTTTCAACCGCTGAATAAAAATCTGAAGCCAAAATTTTGAAATTTAAAAATTGCAAATTCAGGTTTTTGGTTTGCATAAAATCTATGAAGCACAAAATTTTGACCATAAATGATATGCTAAAACGTGGTATGCAAGGGTGTTTTGCATCGCTCACACTGACTCCGAAGTCAAAACTTTATAATATTATCAAAATTCATAATGGCGGAATAGAAAATGGCAGATCAAAATACAAAAACTGGCTTGATTTTGATGAAATTCGGTACTAGAAGCTTTTGGAGCCACTGCTGATTTAGAATCTAAATTGAATTATGCACATTTAATAAAAAAATTACAGTATTCTATGCAAATCAGCCTATATATATAAATTTTGTCCGCCATATTGGATAGGTCATTTTGAATTTCTCAATTTTTACTTCAGATTCATAATTAGTAAGCTTGAAAATCCCCAAGTACAAAATTTCAAATTCTATGTAAAGAAAAATGTAGGCCTTACAAAGGGTTGTGGAAGGTTAACTGAAAAACTTTTGTTTTTTTGCTTTTTCAATGTCAATGATTTGACCTTTTGAACACAAAGTAAATTATTATTGGAAGTATCATAGTGGATTAGCCAATATAATACTCGATCCACACTTGCTTGATCTTCCAAAACTCTGGCCCTTAAACGGAAAACTAATCGATCCACTTGCTAGATAAATCACGCTTAATAATACATTAGATAAAAAGCTTTTCTCTTTGCTTAATTTCGAAACTTTGATACGACAGAACGCAATCTCGATTATTCCTATCGACTCGTAGTTTCCCCACCTTGGCGTTATTCCACATTGTTCCTTTCCATCTAGCTTTGATCTAGTTTTGATCTTAAAAAAAGTGAAACTCTGGCCCTTAAACGGAAAACTAATCGATCTACTTACTAGATAAATCACGCTTAATAATACATTAGATAAAAAGCTTTTCTCTTTGCTTAATTTCGAAACTTTGATACGACAGAACGCAATCTCGATTATTCCTATCGACTCGTAGTTTCCCCACCTTGGCGTTATTCCACATTGTTCCTTTCCATCTAGCTTTGATCTAGTTTTGATCTTAAAAAAAGTGAAACTCTGGCCCTTAAACGGAAAACTAATCGATCTACTTACTAGATAAATCACGCTTAATAATACATTAGATAAAAAGCTTTTCTCTTTGCTTAATTTCGAAACTTTGATACGACAGAACGCAATCTCGATTATTCCTATCGACTCGTAGTTTCCCCACCTTGGCGTTATTCCACATTGTTCCTTTCCATCTAGCTTTGATGTAGTTTTGATCTTAAAAAAAGTGAAACTCTGGCCCTTAAACGGAAAACTAATCGATCTACGTACTAGATAAATCACGCTTAATAATCCATTAGATAAAAAGCTTTTCTCTTTGCTTAATTTCGAAACTTTGATACGACAGAACGCAATCTCGACTATTCCTATCAACCCGTAGTTTCCCCATCTTGGCGTTATACCACATTGTCCCTTTCCATCTAGCTTTGATCTAGTTTTCATCTTAAAAAAAGTGAAATGAAAAAAAAAAAAACCCTCCGATAATATTTTGCTCTCGCAGCTGGACGTTGAATCGTTTGAGTACACAATCAACCAGTTGAACAACTATTTCGCCGAGGCTGAAAGAGCAAGTTGTTCCACCTACTGCGAGGGCTGTCTCGCATGTCTTACCGGTTATCTTATTTATATATGCACCGAGACTCATTACGAGAAGTGTCTTCGTAAAATAGCAAAATTCGTTTGCGAACAAAACGACAGGGTTTACAGGCCCCGTGGCTTGTTACTGACTGATCCAACGACACGTGGTCTTAGACTAATAGAGATCTCGGTGCTCGACAGGCCACCATCGTGACTGCATGTCAGCCGATCCACGGAATTCTTCATGTGACCCGCGCACTTGCGCGATTTTGCCGATACAACAACGTCGTATGAGCGCTCATCGTATCTTCGATCCAGCGATCTCAAGTGCACCGACGATTTTTCTATACGCCCGAGCTGACTCGACTCTACACCGAAATTCAATCCAATCATCGGATCAATTGATTTATTTTAATATCTATATAGATATATATATATATATATATATATATATACACATATATATGTATAAATACGTAACGCGAATGCCTTTTGCCGAAAAAAATGACAAGAGAAAACACAGCACGAGATGGATATTCTCTACGATTATTCACGATACAATCTGTAATCAACATTGAAAGACGAGGATACAAACAAACAAAAAGGGTCACAACTTTTTCTTGGGACAGTCTTTATATTTTAACGATTATTCACAATCGTTTATTTAACGTAATAGGTAATTTAATCTATATAGGTAATAGGAATAAACAAAAACACATGCATTTATTGAATGGTAAACGTTGTTGAATTATATTTTTTTTCTTTTTTTTTTTTTTTTTTCATATCGGATCGCGCATTCGTATGGGAGAATAAATTCCACGTGTCCTCATACTTTCGGCGACCTGGTAAAAATATTTCGCGTGAAAAAAAAAATTGACTCAAAGGTTTTAAATCCGTATTTAAGATGGTGAATTTTTTCGACACATTTCACACGGAATTTTGATTTCTCAAAATTGTTTTGTCGGTAATAATTTTTGCCAGGACGTGTCGAGGAAATCAAAAAAATGAAAATGAGTTAAAAAATATTATCGTTAGGACACGCTTGATAATTCCGTTAATTCTTCCGTATTCCGGTAATCCCGCGTATCTTCCAACCGTTTGTATTAATTATAAACGATCGATCTCATATATACCAACAAACACCTATAATTTTCGTAATTAACTCGGCAAAACGCAGAAGAAGAGATTTTTTTTTTTTTTTACCATTATTGAAACAAGGCAAAGGGAGAATTTTTTTTTTCCTCGCTTTTTTTTTTTCTTCCGTCGATTAAAGAATTAATTATTGAAAGAAAAAAGAAAAAACGCGGCGTCGAATAATTTACAAATATTGGAAGTATCGGCTGAACGAAGAATTTACTAATTGGTCGTCGAAAAATCGGGTCAGCAAAATGAACCCATTGGATTAGCTCGGGAAGAATCATGATCGAGTTTCTCGTTTAAAAAAAAAAAAAACGAGAAGAAAGATTACGAGAGACGCGATTCTAAATTAATTAATAACACTCGGTGATAAGAAAATGGAGGGGGTGGTTTTGATGAAAAAAGAAAAGATGCGTTATCAATTTTTTTTGTTTGTTTTTTTTTTTTTTTAGTAATTATATAGTTGCAATAACATCCGATAAGTCTGATTACGAAACAATTAATATATATATATATGCGATATAATATATAATATGTACAATGCTCTGGCGTATATATATATATATCGGGAAGGAAATTACTTTGTACAAAGCGATATATTCTTATTTGATATGTCATTAAAACATAAGAAAATTCGGTGGGGAAAGAAAAAAATAAAAAATACATCGAGGCGCTTGTCGCTCTCGAATTTTTGCAAAAACGTAAAAAGGAAAAAAATAAACTTTGTTAACGATCTTTAATTTCCTTTTTTTTTATGAGAGCAAAAAAAACAACAACAAAAAATTACTAGAGTTATTGCTGTCCCGAAGGTCCGCTGAGTCTCTAATGTCTATTTGTAATTTTTTTTCATTTCTCGTCTTTCCAAAGGACGAAAAAGCTGTGACTAATTACAACATGACGATGAAAAAAAAATTACACTCAATCGTCGAATAATGAGGAATTTTGAGCTTAAAAATTGTGACTCGTACGAAAAGCGATAGAAAGAAAATAGAAAGAAGAAGAAAAAAAAACGAAAAAGATGTAAATACTTTATAAAGTGTCTCAGTGTCATCGTTACGAATTTTCGTTCATTCGTTCATTCGCGTTTACGCATTCGGTGATGCGAGTGAGCAGACAGGAGAGAGAAAAAAAAATCCATTTTGATTTTACGGTATGGCGAATATCGAAAAAAAAAAACTACTGCAAATTCTTTAAAATTTAATTTGAACGAGAAATCGAAAAGAAAAAAATTATCAAGACAATTCGTCAAATCGCGATAAATGGTGAAATGGTCGACGCGATAACGCTCGAAAAGTCCCGATTGTCAAATTTGTCTACTTTAATCTACTCGAACAATTAATCGTTATGTTTTTTACGCGTGCAATCGGGACCTCAGGCGTTATCACGACGACGCAATTTCGTTGGCTAAAAGTGTCGAAAAAGTCAGCGAAAAAAAAAAAAACAAAAAAAAATTGTACATAGAATATTAACGATATATCGAAATGTATATCGATACACAAGAATTAACAAAGATCGACGATTCGTTGACACTCAGTTGTAATTCAAAGGGCGAAAAAAAAAAAAAAAAAAGGAAGAGAAAAAAAAATGGAAACATCACAACCGATTGGGCTACGATCGTGTCTTTCAATGGCGATCGTACGTCCCTCATACTGTACTTTCTAAATGTTTTTAATAATAAAAAAACGAGCATAAATCGAAAGGACATCGCACGGTAAATTGAAAGCAGAATTGGGCATCGTTCGAATGAAAAAAAAAAAAAAAAATCATTCTGCCAAAAAATATAAATATTTATTACAATCTATAATAATTAATTCAAATTATTAATTCTTATTTAAACAAACAAAAAAAAATATTATTTTATTTCTTTTATTTTCACAATAATTTTTTTTTTTTCATTATTATCGGATAAAAACATTTTGAATGGTTTTTTTTTTTTTTTTCGAAAATTACTCGAGACTGTCTCAAAGTATTTTTTTCTATTTTGTTTTTTATTCTTATCGATTCTCACGGAAAAGTGTTGACCATTAATTCGTGGACATTTACATCAATTTTTTTTTTTTTTTTAATTTAACTTCGACAATTTTCGTCTGACGAAAGTTTTTATTTTTTTTTTTCTTCATCTTTTCTCCCTTTTTTTTTTTTCCTTCAGCTACTTATATCAAAAGACTAGAAATCGTTTCATCTCTTTTTTTTCCCCATTTTTTTTTTTTCTATATATATTTATATATTTATTTATATAGGAAAAAAAATCAAAAAAAAATCTCATCGTGGAGGTTTCATTCCCCCCGTCGTAATTATCATTCCTCATTATCGCTACGACCCTTTTTACTCTCGTGACGAAGACGCGACTTCGAGCAAGACGATGGTAAAAAAAAAAAATTAAAAAAAAAAATGTGTCATCCGAAGCCTCTGGAGATTTATTTTGAAAATTGCCCCATGCCACATAAAATTATTCAAACGAGAGCGAAAAAAAAAAGACCATCGAGAATCCGAAATTAACAAACGTCAATATCGCCAAAATTGAGAAGACAAAAAATTTGATTCACTCAAATCAAGGCAGACAACCATTTTTTTTTTTTCCTTTTCTCGCTATACCAATTTTACAATCTAAATATTTCGCAATTGCCTTACTAAAAATACGCTTCTCGTTCTATTCACAAAATCGTTGAAATTTTTTCTTCGTTCTTACAGTTTTGTTTTTTTTTTTATTTATCTTTCGCCTCATTGTCACTTTTTGATCGAACGAGTAAGTTTAAGTGATACAAAAAGATTGTCAAGACCAAATTATCTCGTCGATGCCTCTAAACGCGCACGAGTCAATTTCTTAATTTTTATCACATCCATTTTTTCGTCGTGTTGTCCTTCATTTTGTTTTTCCTCCACGTGGCTTTCCGCCATGAGAAAAAGTCGCGTCAAAAGTAGCCCTGGGCTAAGTGACATATTTTAAATTATTATCGCACAATTAGCCCCCTAGACATTACTCTACGCTTTAGTGTTGTTTTGTGTTTTTTTCTCCTCCTTTCCATTACACTCGTGCCTACTGCCTACTCAATTTTATCATTCTCGAATATTTTCACTCAATTTTAATTTTTTAATCTTTTTGCTTTTGTCTTTTTTATCATTCCTCGTCATAACGATCTTTCGCCAAATGAGAACGAGAGTTGTCCGAGTTGACATGATTTTTGAAGAATGCTCGTAAAATAAAATAAAAAAACAAAAAAAGTCGTCCATTCATTCAGAGTTACCGATCTCTGCGTTCCTCAGAGATCGGAAGACTCGAGTTTTCTTTGCCCCAAAAGAGAGAAAATTCTGACGAAATAGTTCCCGTTCTAGTTTTAGTTGGATAAAATTCACTCTACGTTTTTTTTTTCTCTTCACTTCTTTAAGGAGCAATAAATCGGCATGTTCAGAGTGTTGGAATCGGTCAAGCACGTTTTACGAACTCAAACTGAACTCTCCAAATTGCTGGACGATGTGAGTGGTCAAATGAGCAAACATAACTTGTTGCGATTTTTTCTTTAAGCTGCAATAAATCGGCATGTTCAGAGTGTTGGAATCGGTGAAGCACGTTTTATGAGCTCAAGCTCAGAATCTCTGGGTCACTCGGGTTTGCTCTCCAAATCGCTGGACGATCTGAGTCGTCAAATTAGCAAACATAACTTGTTGCGATTTTTTCTTTAAGTTGCAATAAATCGGCATGTCCAGAGTTTTAGAATCGGTGAAGCACGTTTTATCAGCTCAAACTGAACTCTCCAAATTGCTGGACGATGTGAGTGGTCAAATGAGCAAACATAACTTGTTGCGATTTTTTCTTTAAGTTGCAATAAATCGGCATGTGCAAAGTTTTGGAATCGGTGAAGCACTTTTTATGAGCTCAAGCTGAAAGTCTCTCGGTCACTCGGGTTTGCTCTCCAAATTGCTGGACGATGTGAGTCCTCGAATGAGCAAACATAACTTGTTGCGATTTTTTCTTTAAGTTGCAATAAATCGGCATGTCCAGAGTTTTAGAATCGGTGAAGCACGTTTTATGAGCTCAAGCTCAGAAGGAAATAATTCTTTAAGGAGCAATAAATCGGCATGTTCAGAGTTTTGGAATGAGTGAAGCACGTTTTATGAGCTCAAGCTCAGAATTTCTCGGTCACTCGGGTATGCTCTCCAAATTGCTGGACGATGTGAGCCGTCAAATGAGCAAACATAACTTGTTGCGACTTTTTCTCTCTGGCAAAAGTACCTTTGCCTTCCCCGTATCCTCTGAACTACTACGAGCATAAAGTGATCTGCTCAAACGATGCCTGACACCTTTCCCAATCGATCTACCGCCTTTTCTCAATGATGCAAATTTTCCAAGCGCTGATTTTGGACACTCGGACGTTCTAGCGACTCCTGGTGCATCTTTTTTTTCCGCTTGAGCACAATTTAATGTCGTTACGGTGAACTCAATGTCTTTTGGCTCGTAAGAAACAAATTCTTCGACAGGTTCCTCGATAGTGTCACGATCAATCCATGTCAGGCCCATTTCAACTTTCTCAGCGAGATCTTGCCAGTGTTTGCGATTATCCGATGTACCATCGTAAAGTGGCAGTATCCAGGGAAAAGTTTCTGACAGTACTTTGTAGAGAGGCAAACATATTACGTCGATAAAACCAACTTGCATCTGTGGCAATTCGTCTCTTCTCTCGCGATCCATCATTGCGACTGGCTGCTGATTCAATTGTAATTTTTCCAAGTCACCCTGATCAAAAAACTCATCGGCAACGAGTTTTGCAACGCGATGTTGCACCTCCCAGGGTTTTGCTATCGCGCTCACGTCACAGGCTGTCATCATCATTCCGCAAAGCACTGAAAATTTAAAAGAAGAATTTACGATCCAATTTTACGAGCAAAACATTCCATTTGTTCCAATTTCATTCGTTTCATCCTTCAGGATCAAATATTAACAGGACACATGTCTGAGTTACTCGGTTGAAAATTTTTCGTTCGATATGAGTTTTTTTTTTGCTCATGAGAACGAATTAACGAAAAGTTAAGTGACAAATTATTGAAAGAAAAAAAGTGTTTTTGAACAGATAATTAATTCAGCCTAAACTCACAATCTTTCTTCTCCTCGCTCTGCCAGTCAAATTCTCCCTCATCGGTAAGTTCCATAAAACGATTTTTCTTTTTAAAGTAAACAGCGAGATCTGTCGATAAAATTGCATTCTCAACGACTCTCATGACTTTTCTGTAATCCTCCATCGAGAGTGTTTGAAAAATATTGTTGCTGTCAGAATTGAGTATCATGACGCATTGATCGAAATGATGATGTTCCATCGTACTCGTTGAATAGAGTATCGCCAGTGGTGATTCGGTTTTTGTCTGAAAAGCATTGTTCGTGCCACGATGATCGAGATCGTGACACAGACAAGCTACAAGAAGACCAAGTATCTCCAGATCCGTCATAAATTGTTCCATTTTTCCAGTCTTGAGCATCGCAAACATCGTCTGGGCAACGTTTAGAGCGTGTCTCCAGTTGTGATACTTTACTGGCCTGACAAAAAAATTAACTCTCGTTACGATATTTCGTTCTTTATTGACCAAACAGATTGACAATGCGACACCTGGCGGCCGGAACATCAAATATGAGAAATCACCGTTAAAAAAAATAATTTCTCAGGCATTTAAATCGTACAAAATGATTTCTGACACAATTTCAAGTCTCCTCACAGCACAAAATATTCATTATTCCATGAAAACTGTTACATTTGCCCCAGAAAGATTTTAAATTATTAAAAAAATATTGAATTTATCATCTCGACAAAAGTGCAGGAAACAAATAATGAAAAAAAATATTGATAATTTTTTTTCGAATTTGACTAAAACGTTGGATAATTTCCGTGCCATTATCCTTCATCCACTGTCCAAGTTTCATTGAATTTCGTTCAGTAATAAGGGAGAAAAATGTATTTAAACTTTCGAGGTGAGTGAACTCGACCTAACCTCAAAATTTGAAACGGCCATGACACCTGCGACGCAAGCGCCACCGTCATCGATCTATTTTTACTTCACTGTGGGGTGGGTGGGTAATCGACTCACCTGTAATTTTTCTTCACGCTGAGTACCCAACGGCACAGAACATCGTACGGTATGTGAAATCTTTGTATCAAATTGCACTGTTTGAACATTCGTACTGTCGCTCGACACGTGTCGTCGTCATTCAGATCAAAATCGATGAATGTAAAACTGTACAAATTGTATTTATCGGCGGACGGTATGGAATCGCTCACGAGTCTCAGTGCATCGTCTGTGCTCGCTGTTGCATGATAGCTCAGACACTCGAGAGCAACTTTTTGTTTTGCCATAAGTTTGCACGCTGACTCGTACATCTGGGTATTATGAATTCCAAGACCGCAGAAAATAGCAAATGCCTCAAATATCGAAACATCCGAATCGGTAAATGCACTGCCGTTGTCCTGCCAATATCAATAATAATAAAAATTTGAATTAGCATTTTTTTTTGTTGCTCGCATTATTGTGGGGAAAAAAAAACAAAAAAAAAATTCACTCCCGTTACTTTCGTACCGCGACGGACCTTGTTGATGAGCTGAGCAACGCCAATAACGCTTCTCTGACCATTAACAATTGGCATACAGAGAATACTCTTGATTGGCTCATTTTCCGTTTCCCAAATTTCTTTTTTTAGCCAAGTCTCGACATCCCCGATATTTAATATCTGGCCAGTTGTCGCTACATAATGAGCTATTCGACCCAATGGCCTGCCAAGATCGTTACAACTTGGCCTGTAAACTCTCGCCTCCTGGTTACCATTTTCCATCTCAAAAGCCATTGTGAACTTTGCACTTCCGTCTATGTTTGACTATAAATATCATTTTAACGTTGCTTAATGTGTATCGGGTGAAGAAATATTTTTTTAAAAAATCAATAATTATCATAAATTATTATTTTGTACTTACTTGACGTTGAAATATATCCTCAATGTCTATATTGTTGCTCTGAAAAATTCAGTAAAATTTATTCATATTTCAATTATTTTGATATTACGAAGTTTATTATTCTGAGGCAAATTCGAATTTTAATTTTTACCCACTTCTCTTCTCGACAATGGCTTCCGGTCCTCCTGAACCGATCTTCTAGGACGTTCGACAATTTTTTCCAAATGTCCCTGGCAAACGAGATTTAATCAAATGGAAAATTTCCACAGACCAAAATTATTTCCACCCTTTGTCTTATATTTATTTAACAAATTAATTAAAACTCACAGCTTCACCGCAATCCAAATCTAATAAATAAACAGCGCATCTCTCGCATTTGAGCAATTCTTTCGCCTCTGTCATAATTTTTGTAACGAGACACTCGAGATTATTTTGTTCCTCGAATATGCTTCTCGCGAGATTTAGCAATATTTGATTTCTTCTGTATTCTTGTACCGATAGCTCGAACAGTTGAGCATTTTGTATTCCAATACCGCAAAAAGTAAGATATCTTGAAGACAAAAAAAGCCAACCCCCAAAAAAAAAAAAAACAAATCGAAAATTCGTTAAATCAGACATTTAATTTGGTTTTAGATTTTTTTTTTTTTTTTAACAAAAAATCGATAAATTGTATAAACAGTAATTTTACCTCTGAAATACCTCGACGTCACGATCTGTAAACTCGTTGCTGTCATTTGTCTTGTTGATTATTTGCGCGACACCGATAACGTCACCCTCATAATTGCATATCGGCATCGAAAGTATAAGCGTAGTTTTGTATCCCGTTTGCATATCAATTGAACTGTTGAATCTTGGATCCTAGACAAAAAAGAAGAATAAAACTTGAAGATGTTGACCAAAAAATTAGTATATTTAAAATTGAATACAATTTTATTTCAATTAAATCCAATTTATTTATTTTGCACAATATTTTTCGTCAATGTTTTAATTTGGGAGCTTTTCAGTACGATTGCCCAGATAAAAAAAATAATAATCGAGCAATAATCGTGTGACGTTTGAAATTGTTTATTTTAGTAAATTGTTGAAGAGTTTTATTAATGCAATTAATATATTTTCGAACCTTAAATATTCGCAAATCATTATCGATCGATTATGATAAAAATAACAATCTGTATAGATTTTCTGACCCTCCAAAAATATTTACGTTGAAGTTTTCAGCCCCTAAGCCACCTCAGTTTCTCACCCTTTATTACATGTTGAATGTAAACCCCTAAATAATTACCAACTTTTCCCACAAACTCTTAATAACCAAAATCCTCACAAAATCCCCTCTTAAAACTCACTTGAGTTACTTTAAGTCTCCCATCTAGAAGAAAAACAGCTGGGAAGTTTGTAGATTTGATCATATAATTGAAGATGAAGAAATACGACATGGCAATAAATACGAGACGCTCTAATTATTAATTGATAATATAGAAAATGCTTAAAAAAAAAGGATGACTGCCCAATTTTTTTAAAAATTAATCGAGCAATAATTGTGTGATGTTTGAAATTGTTTATTTTAGTGAATTGTTGAAGAGTTTTATTAATGCAATTAATATATTTTCGAACCTTAAATATTAGCAAATCATTATCGATCGATTATGATAAAAATAACAATCTGTATAGATTTTCTGACCCTCCAAAAATATTTACGTTGAAGTTTTCAGCCCCAAAGCCAAAATTAAGCTAAAATTAACAAAAATAAATTTATTTTAATTCAAATATAGTTTTCAATGCAAATAAATGTCTTAAAATTTAAACGAATTTTGCCCAAATCAACTGAATCTTTCTCGATTTGAAAAAAATATATATATATTATTAATCAACGCACCTTGTAAGCATCCTTGATATTGATGATTTTTTTGCTCTGAGCAACAGAACCGGCGATTCCAACGCCAAATGGTATTTTGATTTCTTCATTTTTGGCACGTTGCATGGCGACCGAGAGCTCGGTGTCTTGGGTAACATCGAATAATTTTGGGACGAGATAACGATCCTCGAGAGGACCCTTAGCTAGGAACAAACTGCCACGATCGGCATGAGTCAAAAGACCAACATTAACGAGAATTTTGTGACAAAGAACGTTGATATCGAGCTCGTTTGCCACATCACGAATCAATTCCATGAAGAGGTCACCCTCGTCGAGCCTGTTGAGTTCTTCGCGACGTCCCATCCACGACACTGGTGGCCTTTTGAACGATTTAAAAAAAAAAAAAAAAAAAACCATTTTTTCATTCATTATTTCATGGCAATTCGTATTTTCTAAATTGAAATATGCCACGTGTACGAAGAGATAGAGAAAGAGAGAGAGAAGATTAAAAAAAAAAAACGAGCGAAAAAAAAAAATTCTGCTCGGTGACCTTTTCACATTTACCTGCATGGACTTTTGCATCTTTTTATCGGTGAACTCGAGGCTAACCACGATTGAAACAAGTCAGACGTGACGCTGTTGCGTTTACTTCTGACGAGAACGCTCTCATCATGGCGTAGACTGAGGGACGTCGACTTTGGCAAAAGACTCAAAGTCTCGAGTCTTTTTCTGAGCTCTGTACTGGCTTTGTCACGGAGCCATGACTCGATGAGTGCCGGATTTGCCTCGAGGTACCTTTAAGTTTAAGGCAACTTTCGTCAAAGTAGAGAGAGAGAGAGAGAGCAAGAAAATTAGAGGGGAAGAGCTCTTAGCTCTCACTCAATGTCTCTCGTGAACTTTCAAATTATATACTTCAGCCTGATCTATAAACTATATATAGTACTATATATACTAATTATATACTATATATGGTACTATATACTAGTCTATATACTATATATACTAATTTATATAGTATCCAACTACTGATGCTATTTCGAACGAGCAAGTTGACCTGTGCACTATCTTCGTATAATATTATTATGCACATATTGTTCAATATCGTTCAAAAGGATTCTTGAGGAATAATTAAATTTCACACAAACTGAATTGAGACATAATAATAGACTATAGGAGAATTTCTATCATTGTAATTAACTTTATCAATTAATCATTGAGAGAATTTTAGTATTTGACAATTTACTCGATTATGCTCTCTGAGTCATGTTATTATTATTATTTTTTCTCTACTCTCAATTATTTCGGAGAATGATAATTTAATCGACCCAATTATTGACCAGCCATATGTCACTATCACTAGAAAACAAACTCATTTTTAAATATTTTTACGTTTGCGAAGAATGAAAAATTATGATTGTTTTTTTTTTTGTTTCATTAAACGATTTAGCAACAATCGAAATATTCGTAAGCTCTAAACAAAAATGAACATAAAAAAAACAAATTAATTTGAATTTCGTGCTACGAAAATTCGAGATAGCCTTATAAAATTTTTGCCTATTTTGAATAAAATAGCTAAACTTTGATTTTAAATAAATAGTTTTGAGAATAAAGAAATTTTTATTCGAATTTGAATATCGAATGATGAAATTAATAAAAATTTCATCAAATATTTCATCAAATATTTCATCAAATATTAGCTTGATGGAATTGGGGGAAAAAAAAAATGATTTTGGTAGTGAAAAAATCGACTCACTTTCCAACTCTGTCCATGGTGAGACCATCGTCCTCGTCAGTCTCGTGAATCGTGTCCTGGCATGAAATTCTCTTACTCCTAGTCAGCCTAGCAGTTTCACCTCCTTCCTTTGTCCCATCAGTCTTCGTGCCTGTGCTTAGATTTATTTTTGATTCGCTCTGCTCTTCACTTTCACTTTCGATACTTTCTTCACGTTCTTTTCTCAATTTTTCCTCAATTTCTTGCTCCTGAAAATTTTCATTTGCACGATGCTCGACAGGGGATGATTTCACCAGAGTCGCGGACTCCTTGGGCTCTGGTGAATCGGTGGATCTCGTTGGCATCATCGAGATTTTCATGCTACCCTCGTAACTCTCCAAATTAGTATTGTGATTGATCTATAAAAATTAAATACGAAAATCATTAAAATCAATAAAGAGCCAGAATAATTTTATATTTAGAGCTGTTGTGATATATATTTTTTTTTTTTTCATTAAAAATTATTAAAATTTAATAAAATCATTAAATTGTTCCTATAATATTCTGTCGTTTATATTTTTTTGATAAATATATTTAAAATTTACATAGAAGAAACTTCATTTTAAATAAATACAATATCAATAGGGTTGAGGCAAAACTCGTTGATGTACACGATAAAAGTGAATGCAAACAAATATTGACTGATAAAAAGCATTCAAATTGTTGTGATATATTTTTTTTTTTTTTCATTAAAAATTATTAAAATTTAATAAAATCATTAAATTGTTCCTATAATATTCTGTCGTTTATATTTTTTTGATAAATATATTTAAAATTTACATAGAAGAAACTTCATTTTAAATAAATACAATATCAATAGGGTTGCAGCAAAACTCGTTGATTTACCCTGAAAATAAATGCAAACAAATATTGACTTACAAAAAGCATTAACATCAATAAAGAGCCAGAATAATTTTATATTTAGAGCTGTTGTGATATTTTTTTTTTTTTTCATTAAAAAGTATTAAAATTTAGTAAAATTTTTAAAATTTACATAGAAGAAACTTCACTTTAAATAAATACAATATCAATAGGGTTGAGGCAAAACTCGTTGATGTACACGATAAAAGTGAATGCAAACAAATATTGACTTATAAAAAGCATTAAAATCAATAAAGAACCAGAATAATTTTATATTTATATATAAAATAAAATGGTTTATTTCGTCATAACGAAGAATTAAAAACAAAATAAACAAAGAAGGACAAAATTATGATGATTTAATTACTGCGATTATATCAAAAGCGGAAATCTCCCCCCCCCCCCACCCTCTCTCTCTCTCTCTTCCTCTCATAGAATGCTCACCTCTTTGTGATCCTCTCCTGCTTGCTCCTCGTCCACTTCGTCCTCGGCCTCCATATCAGCTGCTCATCAAATCAGCTTGAACTTGCGATCTTGTCGCTTTTGAGCGGAGCACGTCGTCCAACAATCCTGATCTACGAGTCTCTGCACGCTGAAATATCAACAGCAGCATCGTTATCGAAGAAAGAAAAAAAAAACACGCGATCACTCGTATCATTATGATTGATTAGGAGTTTATTGATTACTTGACATTTTTCTTTTATTTTATTTTTATTTTTATTTTTTTTCAATAATTATTTATTAACTCATAGATAGAAATATTCCATCGATAATATTTATACCGTTGACAAAGCTCTCAAATTACAGTCACGCGGTATAAAAAAATTAAGATGATATTCGAAAAAATAAATAAAAATGAAAAATAAATTTTTACAGATGTGAAATTTATGTGCAGTATTTGAAAAATTATTTATCAAATTTTGAATTTTTCCGCACCACAAGCAGCGATAATTAATGTTTTCATCCGAATATACGTAATTGGCATCGAATTATTCATTAGGATTAATTACAATTTTTATCAGAATTAAATTTAAGAGCTATTTTTTTAAGACTTTATTTTCGATCGAGATAAATAAATTTATGCAAATTTTGTGTCCACTTGATTTAATTTAATTGAAATTCATTTAGATCAAGCAGTTTCCATTCAATTTCAATACATTTATTCACATTTGATATAATCTTTTTGCTGGATGCTAATAATATACTCCCATACACATTATATATATATACATATATATATATGTGTGTGTACATACATATTTTCAGCATCCAGATTTTTTTTTATATCGGATGTGAATAAATGTAATGGAATCAAATGGAAGTTACTTGAATTAACGATTAAATAAATTTACGCAAATTTTGTGACCATTTGATTTAATTTAATTGAAATTGTTTAATTGAATTTCATTTAATTCAAGCAGCTTCCATTCAATTCCAATACATTTATTCACATTTGATATAATCTTTTTGCTGGATGCTGATAATATACTCCCATACACATTATATATATATATATATATATGTACATACATATTTTCAGCATCCAGAAAAATTGTTACATCGAATGAAAATAAATGTCATGGAATCGAATGGAAGTTGCTTGAATTAAATGAAATTATATATATATGTGTATATATATATATATATATATATATATATATATATATATACAATATAATATATATATATATATATATACACACACACGTAGTTACCTCGTTCGACAGAAGCCTCGTACGCCTGCACGCCGAGGTGAGTGATCGATCTATCTTGATCTTCATCACTGCACACGTACCCACGTGCTGCGTAATTTCTCGTTGATCTTTCGGCAAAAGTTGTGACTTTTGATGACAGCTCAAACACACATGCCAATTTTTATTCACTCACGAGGCCCACGAGCTTTTGTTGTCGTCGTCGTCGATTTCGTCCTCGTCGTCCTCGTCGTCCTCGTCGTCCTCGTCGTCGTTGACCTCGTCGTCGTCGACCTCGTCGTCGTTGTAGTCGTCGTCGACGTCTTCGTCGTCTTCGTCGTGTTTAAACAATCAATCTCAATCGTTTCCGGTTTGTTTTACTCGCGACCTTGGCTTTACGAAGCTCACGGATCATTCGGTCGATTGACAGAGAGAATCACGTGAGAGCCCAGCACTCATCTCGCAAGAAACGAGCACTAAGATTCAGTGCAAACGAGTCACTCGTCGCGGCTTCAAGTGACTCTTAAACTCTCTTTTATTCTATATATTCTATATATATATGACAATCGCCTATATAAAACGCTTTCTGTACAATTTTTCATCACTCACTGTGCAACGATTTGACGAAACATTTTCACTTCATCTTTTCTCCTTTTTCATAGACGTTTTTTTTTTTTTTACTTATGCAAAAAAAATTCATATCTTCGTAATTTTAATTTTTCGTAATAGAATTTTTTTTTCTCCCATTAGAATAAAAAAATATAATCATTCGTCCTCGAAATATTAAGTAAATATCAATAAAATGAAGAATAAAAATTAATTTTATAGTGACATAATTTTATTATCGTAAAATATTGCCTCTAATTCTTACTAAATTGCGATTCATTTTGGGCTCGATCGGGCATTTCTAAAAATTCTTTTTTACCAGCTTAATTCAACAAATTCAATAAATCTTTTATCGTCAAATCATTTTTACAATAGCGAAATGTTTTTGGTTTTTTTTTTTTTTGTCTCCTTCTCGCAAAGTCTTGAAAGTTTCTCGATCGATCGTTCAATATTTTTTTTTTTTTTAACTTTCTATCGCTACACCGAGTAGCAAGCAAGTTCTTTCTTCTTCATTCTCTCGGCACGATATTTCTCCGTTCCCCAGGAGAAATCATAGCGCGTCGTTGGTGACGATTGAACAATTTCATCGTACATCCCGCTAAAAGATAACATGCAACATATATACATATATATATATCGTTATGCACACGTAGACATATACATATATATATATATATATAGCACAATGATAATCAGCGTCTCGTCTGCGAACGCTCGAGACCTGCGGTGCTTCACCTGACCGCGATACCAGCCTGCCCGGACAATTATATATATATATATATATGTATATATGTATATATATATATTTTTTAATATATGTGTATATATATATATATTTTTTTTTTTTAATATATGTGTATATATATATATATATTCAACGTGTATATGTAGCAAAAAGAAATTTCATTATATTACAAGCTTTTTTTTTTACCACCATCGTACCAACTGACTGCACCAATTTTACGACGGATCTTCGGTATCTTTTTACGATCCTTGCACGATCAGACTTTATTTACTAATATATATACGACAATAATATAAACTCTGTTCCCATACAAATTTCATACGACCGGCCAATCAAATAAAAAAAAAAATTTCCTTCGCAAGCTCTCGAAAAATATCACGTCTCGATAGACAAAAAAAAAAATCGTCATCTAAAAATCTTACGTTACACTAATCTCTCTCTGAATTTTTTTATCCCACAATATCAACACGAATAATTTAATGATAATTTACCCAATTATTCTCACCAATATAATAATAATAATAATAATATCGATAAACAAATATTAAAATTCGTAATCTAAAAATCTTCACACTAATATCTCGAGGATTTTTTTTATACTTCACAATTTAGAAACAACAAAATTCACAATAATTTGTGTCATCACTTCAACGTGCTTTTTCACAATAATAATAATGACGCGAAAATTGAAAAAAAATATATATATATATTCGCGTATATTCACGATCGAAAAATCTTACATGACACTGATCAAAAAAGCTTCACTTACTTTCACGGTTTTTGAGTTAAATAAATGACAATATTTTTCATCATCGAATCATGAGCTTTTTAACTAATATAATCATCATAATAATAATAATAATAAAATATGTGATTTTATCTGTGGATATTTTTTGGTTTTAAAGCTTTTTGTATTCTTTTTTTTATTTTATGGTCATCAAAGATTACGTGTAGAGTGTTGGGCGTGCACCGGTCGAAAGCTCCGAGCTTACTGAAGCCAGGCTTCGATGGGGAACCTCAGCCAGCAGGCACATAGAGAGAGAGAGAGAGAGAGAGAGAGAGAGAGAGGAAGAGAGAGCGAGAGTGAGGAGGGCGAGAGAGAAGGGGGGGGGAAGAGAGAGCCAAAGAGAGCGAGAGAGAGGGGGGAGAGAGAGAGAGAGAGAGAGGTGGAGAAAGAGAAAGAGGGAGGAAGAGAGAGCTAAAGAGAGAGAGAAGGAGAGAGGGGGGGAGAAAGGGAGAGAGGGGGGAGAAATAGAGAGAGAGAGGTGGAGAAAGAGAGAGAGAGAGAGAGAGAGGTAGGGAGAGAGAGAGAGAGAGAGAGAGGTGGAGAAAGAGAGAGAGAGAGGGGGGGGGAGAAAGAGAGAGAGAGAGAGAGAGAGGTGGAGAAAGAGAGAGAGAGAGAGAGAGAGAGAGAGGTGGAGAAAGAGGGAGAGGGAGAAAGAGAGAGAGAGAGAGGGAGGGAGAAAGAGAGAGAGAGAGAGAGAGGTGGAGATTGTGTGCCTCTCTAGCGGCGGATAGCACGAGAGCTTTCGTGTAAGTTGGTCGGTGATAACGTCCGTGTAGAGGCTCACGAGGTGAGGCGAATTCGTATCTATGTACTTGAGTCTGCAAATGTATCTGTGTTTGCGTGTGCTTGTCTCTGTCGGTCGGTTGGTAGGGTGCGAGATCGATACGGTGCTGCTCTGCTGCTGCTGCTGGTGGTGCTCCGGAGTATATGGTCCCGGACGCAGCATCCCCCACGGGCCAAAGGGAAAATTGTGTGTAGCGGCGTCGACGACGGCACCGGCGATAGCAAAAGCGGCGATAGAGCGAAAAGCAAAAAGAGAGCAAAAGAGCGAGCGAGAGAGAGAGAGAGAGAGAGAGAGGGGTGGTTTGTGCGCCAGCGTGTCAAACGCGCGGATTTTCGTCCAACCACGACGAACTTAACGAAAATTCCTGAGAACCCGAAATCCCGGACCCACAGGAATTTCACATAATTTTACTCCTTCGCAAAAGCTCCACATTGTACGAGATATCATGGAGAGATAACTTGCACGATTTTAATACGAATTCATCCCTCTCGAATCTCTTGGCTTGTCTTATTTTGCCTTGTATTTATTTTCTTTATTGGTTGTTTTGCCCCTACCAGGAGACTATGAAGATACTTTGGGGGAGGGTGGGGGTGGGGGGAGGGAGGAATATTTTACGGGACTGGGGGGTGTGTTGAGAACAATAAATTATGGACAGAATTTATGGAATTTATATTTAGAATGGAACAAGAAATGTTTTTCGATTAAATATTGTTAATGTTAAATATAATTTGGGATTTTCTCTTTTGCCAGAGGGCACGAAAAAAATTAAAAAAAAAAAATATACCCATTTATAATTGGGATTGAGTGATGAATTATTTGTGATTTTTTAAACACCTCATGTGGCCAGGGGAAAATTAACAACGTTGGCCAGGACACGAAGGTTTCCCCTCTGAAGAGAACGAATTTTATGACTTTTACATTTTTCTCCCAACTATCGGGACTGATAAAAATATCTAAAAATATTTGGCTGCATTCAATTTCAATCAGATCGTAATGTTGAATTATTGCAAATTTTTTCAACGACCCCTCCAGCAGGAAAAAAAGGTCAAAGTGATAATCAAAATCAGAACTCTCACTGATATTCTTCACATTTATTTCAATTACATATTTCTTTCGCTATAAGAAGTATAAAAAAGATAATTTGGAACGAATGAATTTTTGTACGAACGAACAAACGAGTGAATTTTTTTTTTTTGGTCAGAGGGCACTAAAAAAATTTGAAAAAAATTTAGTAGTCACCCATGTATAATTGGGATTGAGTGATGAATTATTTCTGATTTTTTAGACACCTCATGTGGCCAGGGGAAAATTAACAAAGTTGGTCGAGCCAGGACACGAAGCTTTTCCCTCTGAATCGTCTGAATTTTATGACTTTTACATTTTCCTCCCAACTATAGGGACTGATAAAAATATCTAAAAATATTTTCCTGCATTCGATTTCAATCAGATCGTAACGTTGAATTATTGCAAATTTTTTCAACGGCCCCTCCAGCAGGAAAAAAAGGTCAAAGTGATAATCAAAATCAGAAGTCTCACTGGTATTCTTCACATTTATTTCATTTACATATTTCTCTCGCTATAAGAAGTATAAAAAAGATAATTTGGAACGAATGAATTTTTGTACGAACGAACAAACGAGTGAATTTTTTTTTTTTTTGTCAGAGGGCACTAAAAAAATTTGAAAAAAATTTAGTAGTCACCCATGTATAATTTTGATTGAGTGATGAATTATTTCTGATTTTTTAGACACCTCATGTGGCCAGGGGAAAATTAACAAAGTTGGTCAAGCCAGGAATCGAAGCTTTTCCCTCTGAATAGTCTGAATTTTATGACTTTTACATTTTTCTCCCAACTATCGGAACTGATAAAAATATCTAAAAATATTTGGCTGCATTCGATTTCAATCAGATCGTAATGTTGAATTATTGCAAATTTTTTCAACGACCCCTCCAGCAGGAAAAAAAGGTCAAAGTGATAATCAAAATCAGAACTCGCACTGATACTCTTCACATTTATTTCAATTACATATTTCTCTCGCTATAGGAAGTATAAAAAAAATAATCTGAAAAGAAAATGAGCATTCTTTGCTATATCGAGTAAAAAAAAAACGTATTATTACAGATTTTTCATCTCATTTCGTACTTTTCTCGCAATAAAAGAGAAATCTGTATATATTCCATAATTCGCGAGAACGTTGGAAAAAAACATGACGAGCTTTTGTGTTGTAATATTCCGCGTATAAAGAGAGGGACCCTCGGATGAACACATTATGCGCAAGGGTATAGAAGGATATAATGGTGAGGGTATAGTGAGGGAATCACGAAAAAAAAAACACGACTGTATGATACATAAAATAGCATATATATATATATACAGGTTGAGCATTGTGTGCTATAAGAGAAAAGAGAAAGCTACAGAAATAGACTTGCTTTTAGTGACGAGAAATTTATTCAGGCCCTGCGAGAAAGCTCCCTACGTGCTTCAGACACAACCACGAATATGCATTCCCTTTCCCCTCCCCACCTTTCCTGAAATGTCATATTAATATGTGTGATATTCTCTCTCTCCCTCTCTCTCTCTCTCTCTCTCTCTCTCTCTCTCTCTCTCTCTCTCTCTCTCTCCCTCCCTCCCTCTGGACCTCACAAGTACGAAATTTCTCCTCGTCAATCAAACGTTCCCTCCACCAGGTTATATAATGAAGCGAGCACTTAATTTTTTTTGCTCGTCTACTTAAGCAACAAGCTTTGCCCAAGGCTTATTCTCCCTTCCGCAATTCTAGTCATCCACTGTATAATGCATATATATATATATTCTCTTTTTAATATACTTCGTTATGCTATGAAGATTTTCCTTTGAGGTTTTTTTGCAAATACTCACCAAGATTTCATCCTATTCATGAATTCAAAGCAAATAATAACATTTTCAATGTTTTTATGCATGAAAAAATCACGATTAGATGAGGAGAGCTCTCTTTCTCCCTCTCCCTCTGGACCTCACAAGTACGAAATTTCTCGTCTCTTCACTCAAACGTTCCCTCCACCAGGTTATATAATAAAGCAAGCACTTATTTTTTTTTCCTCGTCTAATTAAGCAACAAGCTTTGCCCAAGGCTTATTCTCCCTTCCACAATTCTAGTCATCCACTGTATAATGCATATATATATATATATATACATATTTTTCTTCTTGTATACTTCGTTATGCTATAGAGAGATTTTCCTTTGAGGTTTTTTTCCAAATACTCACCAAGTTTTCATCCTATTCATGGATTCAGAGCAAACAATAGCATTTTCAATGTTTTTATGCATGAAAAAATCTTTATTAATAATTATCGTAAAAAAATAAGTATTTTTTTTTAATTTTTAAAAAATTTTTTTTCATAAAATTCATAAGAATTTGGAACAATTTTTTTATTGAATATTTATATTATTGATAGAATAATTATTTTGTTGGAAAATTGTTCGGAATAATTTTTTACTCCAATGATCATTCTTGATAATAATACTTTTGTATCTCATTGTCAGCAAATACTGAGGATGTTACAGAGACACGATTTTTTATTGACTAATTAATTTAATTTATTTACATCTGAAAGTGTTCGTGATAAAAATAAAAAAAATTGTATAAAAAGTATTTTTCTTGCTCTTCGTATTTATTTTGTCATTATACTCTAAAGCATGATAATAATTAATTAAAAAGTTTCCAATTGTAGGACTTACCGTGAGACTCGATTTTTTTTTTTTTTTTCTCATGCGTAGCTGAGAGCTATTCACTCGTTACTTTGCCACTTAATATATATAATAGCTAGTCACAGTTTTACCAATGGCAGTAGAAAAACTCTATAGAAAATAATTTTTTATGCATAAAAAAATCTCTATTAATAATTATCGTAAAAAAAGTTTTTTTTTATTTTTTTTTTCATAAAATTCATAAGAATTTGGAACAATTTTTTTATTGAATATTTATATTATTGATAGAATAATTATTTTGTTGGAAAATTGTTCGGAATAATTTTTTACTCCAATGATCATTCTTGATAATAATACTTTTGTATCTCATTGTCAGCAAATACTGAGGATGTTACAGAGACACGATTTTTTATTGACTAATTAATTTAATTTATTTACATCTGAAAGTGTTCGTGATAAAAATAAAAAAAATTGTATAAAAAGTATTTTTCTTTCTCTTCGTATTTATTTTGTCATTATACTCTAAAGGATGATAATAATTAATTAAAAAGTTTCCAATTGTAGGATTTACCGTGAGGCTCGAATTTTTTTTTTTTTTTCTCATGCGTAGCTGAGAGCTATTCACTCGTTACTTTTTCCACTTAATATATATAATAGCTAGTCACAGTTTTACCAATGGCAGTAGAAAAACTCTATAGAAAATAATTTTTTATGCATAAAAAAATCTCTATTAATAATTATCGTAAAAAAAGTTTTTTTTTTATTTTATTTTTTCATAAAATTCATAAGAATTTGGAACAATTTTTTTATTGAATATTAATATTATTGATAGAATAATTATTTTGTTGGAAAATTGTTCGGAATAATTTTTTACTCCAATGATCATTCTTGATAATAATACTTTTGTATCTCATTGTCAGCAAATACTGAGGATGTTACAGAGACACGATTTTTTATTGACTAATTAATTTAATTTATTTACATCTGAAAGTGTTCGTGATAAAAATAAAAAAAATTGTATAAAAAGTATTTTTCTTTCTCTTCGTATTTATTTTGTCATTATACTCTAAAGGATGATAATAATTAATTAAAAAGTTTCCAATTGTAGGATTTACCGTGAGACTCGATTTTTTTTTTTTTTTTCTCATGCGTAGCTGAGAGCTATTCACTCGTTACTTTTGCCACTTAATATATATAATAGCTAGTCACAGTTTTACCAATGGCAGTAGAAAAACTCTCGAGAACTTTCGTGCCCTCGCAAATTTGCTTTCAAAAGATTGCATTCCCGCGCAGTCACTTAACATCCCCCCCCCGCTCCCCTCTTCATCTCCCTCTCCCTATCTTCTTTGTGTACCCTTCTTACACACTTTTTTTTTTCTACATCTCATCCCGTTGTGCTGACCTTTCCTATCAAGATAACACCTCTAGACGGTCATTGTTACTTCTTGTGTCATTTTTTTTTTTTTTTTTTTTTTCCTCTCTTCTTTCATCATCTGATGTAAAAATTAAAGGGGAAAATCGTGATGTGGATAAAGTTCGCGCAGTAGAAAACATGCTTTTTCGTCAGGCACGCGAGAGCGCCTTCTCGAGTGACGCGGCCACTCGAGCTGTAATTTGTTATCGTGTAGCATCGTACCAACCCCCCGAGCGATGTCGACTCGAGGGATTATTCGAAGGCAAAGCATTCCACGCAGCGTGTTATCGGAGAAGCTGAACTTTGGAAAAAAAACAATAATAATAATAATAATAATAATAATAATAATAATAAAATAGTAAAAGCTTTCGCAAGGGTAATCCGATAGGATTGCAAATGACGAAGTTTCCTCAAATATATACTGAGTGCATCAATGTCAATTCAGTTATAATCAACAAATAACATCGTTAATAACTTTTTATGTTTTTTTTTTTTTTTTTATTAAAAATGACAAATTGAAGAATAATTTTTTAATTCCACAAAAATAGTATCAATGAAGATCGAAGATGAAATTGATCGAAAATATGCAAGCTAGCACATTTACTGATAATTCAAAACAATTTTTTTTTATTTTTTTTTAATTTATATGTGAGTTAAAAAAATTTATAGTCATTTTTTGTTTCGTCTCAAATCTTTGAAGTATATCGTTTATAATTTTGTGCTTTGTACGATAATTCATGCTAGATATTTTGACTCAAACATTAAATGATTATTGATATTGGAATTATTGGTAATTTGTAAAAAAAAAAAAAAAAAAAAAAAAAAAATATCAATTCACTCGTACAAATATCGCTTTATTAGAGTATTTATTTCTACTATTTATAAACCGAAGCTCAGAGAGCACTCGAGGCTCCCTGATAGCTCGAGCAATTAGCCATTTCAATTAAGTATAGTTGCCTCGATACATACATATATATATATATATATATATATATATATATATAACGAGCTATAACAGACTGTATATACATATAACGAGCTATAACAGACTGTATATATATATATATATATATATATATATATATATATCCTCCTATTTATCATATATATATATACAGTCTGTTATAGCTCGTCCATAAACGTCGGTAGGTTGGCCATAATACAGAGTCACTTAACGGGTACGATAAATAGATCTACCTCAAGGGTAGTAACACGAACACTCTGCAACTCCTACAACCCTCTCTCTTATGTATCAAGTATTGTCGTCGTGATACTGTTAGATATATATGTTGATATGTATAGCGATGTTGTTTTTCGTCCCGTTTCTTCCGGGTAATTCACTTCCAACAGCGATTTGATGAGTTCCGTTGGAGGGTGACCCGATCTCAGGAAAATTCCATATATTCTCATTATGAAGCAACCTTGACGCCATTAATAAACAATCTTTTTCCATATAACTATATTTATTCTTACAATCAATATTTATCGATAGGTAAAAAAAAAATATTCATTGAACGATACCTGAATTCAATTTGATTATTTATTTTTTTGGCTCTATATATTCATCATGATTTTCGTCGAGGCTTTTTTCTGAGAAATTCGTTATCCGATAATGATTTAGTGAAGCTTCGTTGAAGGTAGAAAGAATACCAGAAAAATTCCATACATTCTATAATAAAGGAAATCTCAATGCTATTAATAAACCATTTTTCCAATAGAGAAATGTTTCATTTATATATATATATATATATGTGTGTATTTATTTGCCAAGTAATTTAAATTCATTATTGATTCGAGAAAAAATCGTTCGAGGGAGGATTTTGGGAAAATTTCATACATTTTATTATTTTATTGAATATCCGCGATGATGCCAATATCGAATTGTTCAATTTTATTTTATTTTATTTTATTTTATTAAATAATTTTATTTTATATTTATTTCTCAAGTAAATATAATATAATTATATATATATATATATTGAAATTTGACGAGATCCACTTGAAATTGAATTATCGAATTAATAATATATCGAAAAATTATATCAGAGATCGTCATCGGAATCGTGAAATCTTTGATATTTCGTGGTCGTGCTACCCTTCTCGATGGTACTGTAAACTTTTGTTTCCTCATCGGCCAGAGGTCTTTTTCTCTCGAGTGTCAGGTAAGCCAGCAATGGACAATACGCTATGTTGATAAAACCGACGATTCTCATGACCCACTGAAATCCAATCGCACGAACGAGTTCACTTCCCACAATGGGTCCTGAAAAAACGAGATGTAATCGATTAGGATTTTTTTTTTTTTTTTCTGATAAAATATCCAACTTTTTTTCGTTCGGCCCTGCAGGCTTTTTTTTCTTCATTATTTTATGATTTATTTTACCTAAAGAGTAAGCGAGACTAACTGCCACCTGCTGTATCGAGTAAACAGGACCATAGTTTCCGTCCTGATCGACGAGACTCGCCAATAAAGGAACGAGAGCAGCATCAGCAATGCCTATACCAAGACCCATTCCAAGATGTGGTATTATCAGCTGGGACATTGTCGTTGCCGAAGGTAATAATATCAGACTTACGCCAACCAGGCACATTGCTAAAACTGCCGTTTTTACTCTACCATAACGATAAGCAATCACACCAAAGAAATTCGTTCCTATGAGATATCCAACGCTGTCCGGAATAAAAACTGTACCCAATTGCCACTTCTAAATAAGCACACAAAATAATTTATCATTTTTTTCTTTCGTTTCTTCTCTTAAAATCTTTTCACAAGTACAACAAAAAAAGAGAAAAAAAATTCCTCCTATTTTTTGGTCTATTTAAAAAGTTTTTCTTGATGCTAAAAATTATGTGCTCATTTTTTGCCTTTCTCATATACTGCCAAATTTTACAAGTAGGAGAAAATTACGAAGAAAGAATTTAAAATTTCCACCTTCTATTGCTGCCTCCATTTTATAACCAGATGGGCAAAAATTTACTCGAGTATCTTATTCATATTTTCATAATTGTTGAAACTATTTATTTGAATATTTTTAACACTTACATAAATATTAAAAAGTAAGAAAACAAATTACGAAAATATAAAATTCTTCATAAGAGTAAAAAAATTCAGCAAAACAATAAAAAAAAAAAAAATTACCTTTGGTTTCAAGTGCGTTCTCAGCCAGATCGGCAAACAAGGCTCCAATATAGCCATCGGTGAAGTTGAAGACCATATTGCACCTGCTATTATAAGAATTTTTCCTTCACAGAGTAAATTTGTACAACTCGTTGAATTCTCCACTTTCTGTAAATATATTTTTTTTTCCACTTCAGACAAGTTAATTAATTCATTTTTTTTTATCATATGAAATAATGGTAAAATTAGAGTTATTACCTCGGCTTTACTTTTCGGCTTCAAGTCAAGAGCAAATAATTGCAAGCCTGAAATAAAAATAAATTTATTTATTGAGTAATGGAAAATATTTAAAAAAAAAATTCATATTTATGAGAGATAAGAAAACTGACTTATTGGAATGAGAATTAAAAGTGAGACGAGTAAAAAAGGTGCCATTTTTCCCTCAATGTCGTAGAGTATCGAACCGATTGGATATCCGACCAAAACTCCAAGTGCTATGCTGCCGAGAACAAAACCCATAATCTTAGAGCGTTCATTGTCCTCAGGATATTGAGAAGCTACGAGAGACATTCCCGAAACGCCGATGCAGGCTGACGATATGCCCTGAATACTTCTTGCCAGGAACAAAAATTCATAAGTCTGACCAAAAGCGAAAACTGCAAAATTAAAATGACAATAGATCGATTTTGATCAACGATAAATTTCAATTTTTTAAATATCAGAGCTAAACAAAGTATTATTTGATTTAAAAAAACACATGGAAATATTTGAATAATATTTTATTTATGAAAGTAAAAAAAAAACCGAACGCAAAATCTTGGATTTGGTTAATTGGCTCATCAAACTCGAGATAAAAAATTCTCACGAATTACCATTTTTTCAGTTCTCTGAGACAAAATTTTCTGGTTCAATTAATGTTTCGATTATTTGAAAAAAAAAAAATTTAATGAGATTATGAAATAATTTCATTAGTGCGTTTTTTTTTTTTTTTCATAAAAATATCAAACTATATTTTATTTAGCTCTTATTGAAGAATAAACGTACGCAAAGCTGCTATTAAAAGGCTTAAATTGCCAAGGAACAATGGCATAGCATATCCTGTTATACCGGTCAAACTTCCAACCGCTGGATTGAGAATTAATTGAACAAAAGCCTTGGAGCTCAATAGCAAACCCACTCGACCATTCTCATCGTCATCTTTGCTATTTTCAAAACCCGTATAATTATCGGTGATGCTGCAGAGATAATCGGGTATTATCGGCACTGAAAAATAAATAAAATTTTTAAAAAATTGTAAACTTATTCACTTCCGGAGCAGAGCACTTTTGATTTTTCACACTTTGTGAAATAAGCAAATTTTATCGGAGCAATATTTTTCCTCACCAACCACCGTCAATAATACATTATCCAAAAAGAGACTCAGATAGACGACAGTCACTAGCATAAACCTCGAGTCTTTCAATTTTTCCAAACTCATTATAGCACTAATAACAGAAAGAACGAAAAAAAAAATCGTCAGTCGTATTTTTTTTTTATTTTTTTAGCCTCAGGTACAATTTTATTTTTAATCTCAAATTATTTTTTGATAAAAAAAAACAGCGTCAAGTTTGTTTAATATATGGTCCTCTTTGTTTGGACATGTGGGAGCTTCTAAAGTTTTCATTCTAACTGGGAAAATCGGTGCTCGAAGATTCACCTTTTATAGGATTTTACTGCGTGTACCCCCATGAGTTCGAGAACTCGAACCACTTGCGCAGAAAACTCCACCTTCGACACTGTTGAAAATTGCGATATTGGCACTATGTATGGGGTATTTTTTTCTTCCACCCTGTACACGTATACATGGATATATATATATATATATATATATATATATATATATATATATATATATATATATAACGGGGAGTTTGATGCGCGTATCCTGTTTTACGAGTCACCGCACTTTTCGATTTGTTTCGGTAACGTTGAACGGCTTATCGCCAATGGACAGACACCCTCGTCTTGGGCAATACTTACGGTGGCCTTATCGTGTGGAAACAATTATATATATATATACATATATATATGCTATCTTGGCTGCTATATTACCCAGTCACAGATTTTCCCTAAACTCTCTTTAGGAAAAATTTACATCTAAAATAGACTTAAAATATGTTTTTAATAAATCGACAAAAAGTTAGACAGTTATTATTTTTATGTATATTAAAAATGATTTTTTTTAACTAGTAAACTTTTGACCAGATCATACCAATAGAACTTGAAGAATGCACTCAATTTTTCAAGATATTTATCCGTGTTACTGCGTTAAAAAAAAAAGTTCTTTTTAATAGAAAAAATTAGTGTCGAAATATAAGAAAAAAAATATATATTTAGAAATGGCCACGGGAATCAGAGAGACGTTAGCAAGAGGAGCATTAAAAGAGCTATTGGGTTTGGCAAGATTGAGGGGATGAAATACGCGAATGACGCAAGACCCACGAATGCATTCGTTTCTGTGGGATGCGAGCAGACAGATCCACCTGCGACCTGATTGCAAAATTGCCGATATAGACAACGCAATTTCCATCTCGGTGAGATGAAACGGCCAAAGCGATCCCGCAACTACACTGTGAATTTATATGAGGCGTTCCAGCCCAAAAGTACCCAATCTCTGACTCTTTACACCCTTATCGTCTAAAATATAATCGATAATTTTTTATCGATATATATAAACTGTTCCAACTCCCACGTGAATTTTTATATACATTCTTCTCGTTAACCTTTAATTAATAATTGCTCTTTAAGCTTTAGATTTTTTACTGAAACAAAAAGAGAGATTAAAATTTCGAAAAAAATAAAATTTAAATTATTATTTTTTATTTTAACTCCAGTCTAATTTTCTATTTCCTCGATAACTTTCTTTGAATAATTAATACTCAGCAACTATTCATGAATAAATAAATAAATAAAAGTACCTAAAGAAAGAATTCTCTCGAAACGTCAAACGATAATATGAAAAATCGTCAAATCAATTCTTTCCAGCGGTGATCAGACGCATGCAAGTCCGGGCGATGTGGAATACCTTGTATATGTGTCAATCCCTTTTACAAAATTCTTTTGGTCTGAGAAATGTCGATTGAAAATGAATTTGTTATTCATTAAAATTATTATAAATGTATTATTTGTAATCCAAGCCCATATATATATATATGCAGTTAGAGAGAAATGGCGGATGTACAGGACGAGAAAAAAAATATTAGCTTTAAATTTAGCAAAATTCTTTTGGTCTGAGAAATGTGATTTAAAAATAATTTGCTATTCATTAAAATTATTCTAAATGTATTATTTGTAATCGAAGACCATATATATATGCAGTTAGAGAGAAATGGCGGATGTACAGGACGAGAAAAAAAAAATTAGCTTTATCATATAATTCTAATTAAAATACATTAATTCGACTTATTAACTTTTTACACTACGTATAAATTATTAAAATGTAATATAAGCGACAATTTTTCAGAGTCTTGTTATCCTCGTGATATCGCGATCCTCTTCCTCCTCGCGAATAGTTTCCTCGGTCTGATAGAGTCTTGGACTCGAACAACGAGACGGATATGCCTCGTCAGGTCCTCTCCTATTGGTCGGTGACAAATGTTTTCCCTCAACATAAACGTCCGTCTCGATGCAATCTTTATGTTCGCGAAATACAATTTTTGGTCTTCCTGGACATCTCGGTTGTGCGTAATACACCTCGCTGTTTAACTCTCTGTTGCCTAACGAAGTCCTGGAACCCTAATTAAATATTTATTTTCATACCAATAAAACCCTGATAATTTTTTTTTTCTTATCTCCTACATTTTATTGACTTTGTCAGCTTCATATATATATATATATTGTAAATCGCAAAATTGAGATCTTGAGGAAGTGCCAGGACTAATTTAACTGAAAAATCTACAATTTTTATTTTATTTTTAATATTTATCTAGTATTTTTTTTTTTTTGGGAATAAATAACATTTGATGTAAATTTAATGATTTTTAAGCCTTTTTAATGATAAAAATTAATGCAATTTTTACGAGACTTTTTCTTGTGATATTGAAAATTACTAAAACTTTTTTTCAACACAAAAAAACTTGGAAATGTTTTTGTTTTTTTGATTCAATATATTTTACAGCAATATTTCGAATAATGTAGAGTATGATTGAAAAAATTTCAATATATTTTTTTCCTTACATCTGGATTTTCCAAGCAAACACGTGGCACAACGTAGGGATTTTCCACTTCCTGCATGTCCGGATGATATCCATAATTGTTATAAGTTGCAATTCTTGCGGGATCCGCCATTGAGACTCGGCCACATCCGGTCATCTGATAGTGAGGATTTGGACTCGAACTACCATAATAATTTGGATATCTCGGTAATTGAGACACCATTGGACCACCGGTCATACCTTCCATCGGATGTACGTAGTCGTAAAAAGGCCTGCGTCTTGCCTATGTGATGGAAATTATAAGAAAAATAAATTGGGTCAATAAACGATCGAAAACCATTGAGACTCTGGAAAATCGAGCTTTCAGAATTTACTATCACCTTGTCCTCTTGTGACCTTGTCACGTACTAATATATACATTCATATATGCATATATATATATATATATATATATGTATGTATGTATGTATGTATAAATTAGTACATGACAAGGACAGCCATGAATTACTGAGCCTCCAGAATAGTAAATTAGGCCTGCGTGTTGCCTGTGACGGAAATTATAAGAAAAATAAATTGGGTCAAGAAACGATCGAAAACTATTGCAAGACTTTAGAACATCGAGCTTTGAGAATTTAGTATTCTGAAGCCTCAGTAATTCATAGCTGTCTTTGTCACATACTAGGGTGAGTGCACCAGTAAATGAACAGACCCCAGTGATTGAACACCCGTGTTAAAATCACTATATACAGATATACTTTGCGTGAAGTGTCCATTAACTGGTGCACTCAGCCTATACATATATAAGCAAGCAAGCTTATTCAGTTTTCAAATCTACTCTAAAGCCTATTAAATGTCAATGCTCGCCATTCATCCAAATAGATCGTGAGAAATAGTTGGCCAATTACAATACTTTTTGCGCCTGTGAAGCAAACAAATATTCCAACATTATTTTATTTTATCTTTCTTTGATTAGATTTGGGATCAAATGCAAATGCCATTTATTCACTAACTATAAATTAATTTATATTGTGATTCTCCGAGCTGATTTGAAAAATAAATCAATAAATAAATAACGAGGCAACCAAACTTCAATCATTCTCTGGTGAGAAATTATAGTAAAAATTTAATATTATAATTATATTTTTAAAAAATAATAATAACGACTAACAAAAATTATTTTTCAGACACCTTGCAAATGCCATTTATTCACTAACTATAAATTAATTTATATTGTGATTCTCCGAGCTAATTTGAAAAATTAATCAATAAATAAATGACGAGGCAAACAAAATTCGATCATTCTCTAGTGAGAAATTATAGTAAAAATTTAATATTATAATTATATTTTTAAAAAATAATAATAACGACTAAGAAAAATTATTTTTTTAGGCACCTTGAGGATTTTTATCATGAAAATATCTCATTTTCGGGACAGAGGAAGAAAATTAAGCTGGCAAGCTTGACTAGCATGATGAACTAGAAGAAAGCAGGAGCTCCGGGTCCAGGTCGTTGATTCCAAGCATTGGGATTGGGACTCTGGCTCATTCTGACCTGCCTGGCGACCGTACTGGTTCGTGGATCAGGCCCAAGATTTGTTGTCTCGTAACGACGCAGAAAATTTTTTCCTCCAGCCAAATGTGTCATCATGTAATATGTGCGAGGTATGAGAATACCAATAATTATTATATAGCCAGTTGCAATGATACCGAAACACACAACAGTGTCACGCATCTCAATTTCAACGAGAGCAAAACACGTTAGCCAAACTGCCCAGGATATTAAAAGTCCTATAACCGTGCCAAAAAAACACTTTCCCTCCCGATAATTTCTCTGGATTTGAGCAACGAAGCAACATACGACGAAGAGCAGAAAGAGAAGAAATATATCATAGCCTGGAATAAAACAGATAAGAGATTATTGTAAAAAGTGCAATATAAAAATCACTCACAATATGATATAAAAATTAATGTGCAAGTTATAATATATAAAAAAAAATCATATAACAACGATATGAAATGAAAAAAATTATAATTGAAAGCTCCAACCCCTTGGAGATATTAATAAATGATTTTTATGCGCTCGGAAAATATTATTACGTTTGAAATAGCCTCGTTGGTACAATCTACTCAAAAGTATACACGTTCCTTTTTTCAAAAATTGTCGACACAATTTATTAAAAGATTCTCTGCAATGCCACTATTTGGAGAAAACTGCCTAACAAATATACTCGATCAATCGACCTCTGCCAATTATAAATAAATTCATCTTTTCTGCTAAAATCTCTTGATGTATCAACGATAATTCAATTCAATCTAAGCTTTTACTTCAATCAGTACCACTTTTAAAGCTGTTATAAACTATTTTGAGAATCCACTAAACTCTCGACTATCCTTTATCCCTTCTCTGTGTCGGTTAAAATAAACGGTAATTTATTAACTACCGTTCGGGTAGTTTATAAGTTCGGTAATTTATTAACTACCGTTCGGGTAGTTTATAAGTTCGGTAATTTATTAACTACCGTTCGGGTAGTTTATAAGTTCGGTAATTTATTAACTACCGTTTTGGTAGTTTATAAACTACCATAATATCGCATATCCTACTCGATCCCTTTCATCCCTTCTTCTCTGTGTCGGTTAAAATAAACGGTAGTTTATAAGCAACCGTTTGCAGCTTTTGAAGCTGTTATAAACAATTTTCCAAATCCACTAAATTCTTAACTAGACTGTACCCACAGGACTATCATAGAGGATCTTAAAAAAAAAAAGATAAAACCCTTTTTGTCTCTTCTCTGTGTCAGTTAAAATAAACGGTAGTTTATAAACTACCATTTGGGCATATAATGCATCCTATATTCTATAGGATCCTGTAGAAAGGATCCTCTTGGATTTATCATAAAACGTGTATATCGCAAAGAATGATATAAAAAAATATAAGCTCTTGAGTCCTCAAATTGGACGATAAAATTTTTCATGTTTTATCATTATTATACATTATGGAAGGTTAAAAATTCTTACCAAGAAGAGCGATGAAGATCAAACTTCTGACGACGTGAGTAGAGTCAGCTGTGCTTAATACAAGATACATCGTTGAAATGGCAACTTGAACACCGGCCATGAAAAATACCATAAGTCCCTGAAGATAACCATTAATGTGACTCGTGAATACGCCACCAGTTGAAAAAGCAAGAAACAAAGCCCTCGAGAGCATTATCGAGAATGGAATTCCGAATGATAATGTAGAGACGAATATTTTTCTTGAATTTATGTGCTCGCGAATATTGGGAATGTCGTCATTGATGCAAAATGGCAGAATCGTTAATAGAACAAATATATCAGCGATTACGAGTAAAATCGTTAATGAGGGATTACCATCGAGAACTTCCTCGGCAAAATAACGATAAACGATAAATACAACGATCACGAGTGACGCAAGAGTTCCACACGTCATGAGGGTTAAGAAAATTGGTATCAAGATGCCATTTTTTAGAAAAAGTTCTTTCGAAGAATTCATAGTTTCTCTTGTTGATGCAGCGAGTGCGTCAAGACGAAATTTAAAATTTGCACATTTACGACACTTGTTCTTTGCTTTCTTGATGCAAAGTTCGGGCATTTTTGGCACTGTTATTTCCGGTGTAACGCGAAGTGTCACAACGTCAACGTTGTAAGTTGCGACGAGACGAAATTCCTCGGTATCGTGATCGTTTCGCAGTGACACGAAATATTTTACTATGTGTGATTTTGGCAGTATGTGAAGTGCCTCGTAAATTTCAGCATTTGAAATATCACGGAGGCGATTATTGGTGAAACGTGGAAGAACGCAGGCTTCTCCATGGGGACATGTTCGTCGTTGTAAATCACCGAGTAATTGGGCCACTTGAATAATTGATTTTCCAATACTCAAGAGATAAGGCGAATGAATCGATGAATATTCGCTGGTCTCGAGAAACTCGTCGACCGAGGCAAATTCTTTCAGCAGATCAAAGTCAAATGTGTCGGGCTTGATGATGTAAGAACCGACAGGTATTACATCTAAAATCATCAAACATAACGATCAAATTGAGCAAAAAAAAAAAAATCGTTAAACTTTGGAAATCAATTTTTTTTAACTAATAATAATTATTAGGGATAAAGTTTTCAATATGATTTTTATAGCCTGCAATATTTTTGTATCATATTTGTACTCAAATTTTTTTAACGATTACAGAAATGCATCCAGTAATTATGATTGGAAAAATACTTCAAATGACCTTCATCATTACACAAAACCTTGCAACTTGTAGCATTAATTACGAGGCGTTTTATTCAAAATTTTGTGAAATTTAACTTTTTATCTGCGCAGTTTTATTTTCAATCGATAAATATTTTCAAGTAAATATTGAAAAAAAAAAATCTTTATTCTAAGTATAAAAATTAAGAAGAGACTGTAATGAGCTTTATTCGCCAAACTTGCACATTTTTTTGTCATCTTCGTATTTGAATTATTCTCAAATTTCATAGCATCTCATGGATTATTTGCTGAGCGTATTAGTTACGAAGCAAAAAAAAAACATAAATTCCAATATATCATGAACCTCTGAATTAAAATTTCTTGAGCAAGCTTGAATGTTTATTTATAATTTTTCTTACGATAAGATCGATGATATCTCGATTTTTTAATATAATTCCAACTCACCATCAACGTGTGAATCATCGATTGGCAATACGATCCAAGTTTTTCGATTCTTCGACTCATGAAGTTTCTCAATCCATGAGTGTATACTTTCTTTTGAAGCGACGATAACGATAATTGCTTCTGTGCCATTTTCCAATTCGGCAATTTCGTTTACACTTTTGATACAAATGCCAGCTTCGGTGCTCGCATGAAGAACACGAGAGAGCAAATCATGCGAATCCACGAGCAAAAGATCGATCACATCATATTTGGTGCTTGTAAACTCAATGAGCGTGTCGATAAGGGAACTTGTCATATTTGCATTTTTGTACACGCTGACTGGTAAAACATTGTAATCGCCCAATGGCTTGAGAATCGGACTATATATTGATGGTACGAGAATACCAAGTTCGTAATAATCAACGCAATCAAAATCCACAGCTTCCATAAGTGCCTGCTTGTAAACTGACATGCTGTCATGACAGGTGTCATATATTTTAAGACCTGAACAAAATATCATTAAGTCATGACCAATCGGCATATTTATAAAAAACGATTTTTACCCAAAACAAAAATAAAGAAGATTTTTGACAACTACCTTTACCTTAGTCAAGTGGAATTTTTGTAATTCCTATTTTTTTTTTTTTTTTCTACCGTTTGAATTTTTATCATTAATTCTTTTATATTTTTGTGAGTTTACAGGTGATGAACTCGAGGAGATTTTACTGAGAAAAACTCACCCAACGAGAGACCAGGTACATAGTCGTATTTGTTCAATGTTTGTACCACGTAAAGTGCTGTGGAAACTTCCCGAAAGCCTCTCGTCGTCGATTCGTTACAGTACGGGCCGTAGTTCGTGTCGACGAAGGCTGAATGTGCGGAAAAAAAAAAACCCTCATACCAAGGTAAGAATTTATGAAATACGTTGAATTTTTTTTTTTTTAATTTCTTTTATTTTATTAAATTTTTTTTATTCTGCTCGAAACGTTTAATATTATTCTGCGGCTGGGGACGTTCCCATTATAAATTCACCTGCTATGACCGCATCCCCTGGAGCCTCGAGAAGCGTGTGGTTTCCGGTACACATTGGACTCTCATTCGTCATCAGCACGCCATTCACCAGGCTCAACATCACCACGAAATCGCCTAATATATTTCTTGCTACAGTTCGCTGCATTTTCATCTTTCCAAACTCAAATTTCTATGTACATTAATAAGAAAAAATAATAAAATAAAATAAAATAAAAATTAAGTTTAATCGTTGTAATATTAATCGATCATGACAGTTCCGATCGTTGAAATCGAGACACACGAGATAAAATTATTATTTATTTCCATTGGCATTCTTCTGTTTTCAAACTAACGATGACGATAATTTTTTTCTTCTTCTCTCATACTTAATGATTTTTATTCTTATTTATAGATTATAAAAATAAATAAAAATCTTATTTTACGCAGAGTCGAAATAATGACGAATTTTCACGTGATACGTCGATACTCTGATTTTGATTAATTGGAGCTTTTGAATATCCGAGAATACAATGAAAATCGTACGAGTCGTGACACATGTTTTATTAAATTGTTTTGTTACGTGAGTTACCCTCTTATTACCCTCTTGGGTATGAGCCACTATTAAGCAAATGAGCAAGCTTGATATCGTTAAAATAAAATCGATATCGCTCACTTGCCCTTGCAAAGTTTTTTTTTTTTAATTTCTTTTTTTTAATAATATTTTATTCTCCCAATCGACATCGATGCAATTTTTGTCAAAGCCACTCGTGAGAACGATTTTACGCTTTTGCGATGACTGCATCGCACGAAAGGGTTGGATAGCTTCGAGGGCAATTCTCTCCTACCATATGACCGTAGCAAAACAGTAGAAGCCAAACGTCTGCTGTTCTAGCTCCTCTTTAAACGAATTAAGCGTTTAGTCAAGTTAAATTAGCAGAGTCATTGGAGACAATGCGAGGCAGTCTTTTGATTGACAAACACCTGGCCAAGAATAAAGGTTGAGTCTTTTCCCTCGATCCACTTACGCTCAACTGAACATTTCCTACTTAGCTACATACAAAGTTGGCCCAAATTTATAAGACACAAAAATATATTGGGAATTATTGAAAATAATTGTAGGTAAAAAGATTAATTGAATTAATGTTTAATAGCATTTTCGATATCTGGAGTATCCCACACTAATATTTGTTATATTATTGTTACAAAATTTTGTCTGTATATTTATGTATTACATATTGCTCTAATCGAGTAAATTTGCGAGGTTGCAATAATTATAACTTGGAGCGATATGTTACAAAAAAATCATAAAAGTCTTTACCCAATTACCATATTCTTCTCTACATAGTCTTCTCTGCCATAGTCAAGTCTTTACGCAATTATACCATAGAATCTAGAAAAATAAAGTTTCACAATAATGTAGATAAACCCTTTTTTCATCTATTCAACGTAACCTGATTAAATTTTTAATAACTCACAATGAATAATAAATAATATAAATAAAAGTTTCTCAATTTGACACATTTGAAAAATTCGCGCCTCTACGCGCAATAGATTCGATACATCGAACATCGAGTATATATATCGATACCGGAACTCAGTATCGATTGTCGAATATATCGAGTGTAAAAAGCGCCGCCCTTCCCATACTAAACAAGCACGCGACACACGCTTGGCGCGCGCGCGCGCGCACACGTACTGACTTATTACTCAGTGTGTCGTCTCCCCCGGGCCCTGGTAGTAGCGAGAAAACCGTGGATGCTTGCCGAAGTGAGTGGTTGCTCTCTCTCGCGCGCGCGTTCGCGATGTCGTTGAGATGAACAAGTGAGAACAATCCCAAGTTCAAGGGCCCAACAAAATATATCACAAAGCCACCGTATATCGGATTGGCAATAAAAATTATTAAAAAAACGCGCGAAACAATGATGCGTTTTCTAAAAATTTATTGATATAAATTTTGTCGCGCTTGTGTTTTTTGTGTTTGTGTGATTGTGCGTGTGTGAGTGAGTGCGGTTGACGCAGTTTACACGCTAAAGCGTCTTCTCGTACATCAAAGTTTAAACGGAAAGTAAACGAAAAAAAAGAACGAGAAAACAAAAAAACAAGTCAAACGACCCGGTTAAATAGGAGCCAAGTCGCTCTGTCGCTCACACACCCGCCCGGCTGTCACACGACGCCATGTTACGAAGCCGCGGTGTGCCGATGGCGAGTTTAATAACTTGGCTAATTCTCTGCTCACTCGTTCTCGCTCGTGCCGATCTCGACAATCCCGGCGAGTACAAATTTATACTATTTGAGGAAGAAATAGGAAAAAAAAAAAACAAACAGAGTCAAAAATTGGCGCTTTTTTTCTCCAGGCGTAAGAAAAACGATGCAAAGTTTTTTTTTTTTTTTTTTTTTTTCACTCAACCACTCTCTTGTTTTCCGATTGTGTCACACACGAGAGCTCGTACACTTTCATCGTGTAGACATTTTTTTTTTTTCCCAATCTCTGCGACAAACGCTACAAAAATGTGACAGTTTTTCTTTTTCTGCTTCTTTTTTATTTCTCATTCTAATTGTTTACTTGCGCGAATGATGAATGCTCACTTTTTTTTTCTCGCCAATCAATGCGATTCGCGAAATGTCTCATCCATCGCTCTGCATCCGATAAAAACACGAGATTATGTTGCTTTGACGTGCAACGGACCATGTGCGATGCAAATTCACTTTTATTCAATTCGTTTTATCAATCGAATGTTTGCTTGAATATTTTTGTTCTTTTTTTTTTGCATTATCACTGATTGATCTCAATGTTTTTTCTCTCCATCATGCTTGGATGCCTGGGAAATCGATTGTTGCTTTATTTTTAGTTTCGATCAGGACCCTCGCAAGTAGGCTAGTTTATTTTTGATTGGAGCACGTTTCGTTTTTATACCAACTCTTGATTCATTGCATAATTAGCTCTCTCCCTCTTTTCTTTCTCTGTCTCCCAACCCAGGGATTCTCTGTGTAAACTTTATCAACTTCTTCACCATAATTTCAGCTTATAGTCAAAATTCAACCAAATCTGCAAGTCTCTATAGTTTCATTTTCATATTTCTCATATTATTATTTTGTATCTTCCAATTTTCTTATTTCTCATATCTGTTTGCATAAGTGATGTGCATTGTTGCCAAAAACTAGCCAAGACATAATTAATCAATTTGTTTCTCTCTCAACAATTTATATTATTGAATGATATTATTATTGTGGAATTTTCATGTTCGATATCGTTATTGCAAATATTCCTGTTGGATGCATTCTTGACGAGGACATTTTTCTTACAGCAATTTTAATTGCTTTGCATGCCTAATTTTCATCATTTGCTCTATAATGTAACTAGCGCATAATTAATACAAAAAAAAGAAGTCTAACTCTCAATGATGTAAATAGAAAAAGAAAAATGAGAACATCACGAGAATCAGGCAATTGAGGAGACAATTAAGAGATCATTTACATGATAAATTGAGAATTTTGTAATTTTTTGTTTTCTTTGCATTTCACAGGTGTTACAACTGCAGTGAGCGCAGAGCCTATATTGAGAATTATAGCAACATTAAAGATAGAAGCGTCGCAGGATATAGATGGTATAGAAGCTGGCAGCACACCCTCTCTGATATGCAGGTTGAGCGAGCCAGCACAAATTTCTTGGTACACGGATGGCAAAAATCTTACGACTTTCAGAGATTCCGATATTCTAGGTCGTATAGATTTGAGGAAAGCTAGCAGAAATGATACTGGAAATTATACATGTACAGCAAAAACAAATGGTGGAGAAACATTGGAAAAAACAGTATTTGTTAGGATCATAGGTGAGCGATGGTAACATTTTATTGTTATTTTTTTCTTTATTTTTATTATTTGTAAAAAAAAACATATTAAAAATAAAACTTATATGTTTTTTTTCTTCGTAACAGAAAACATTTTTGTAGAATTTTAAATTTTTTTGTTATTGCAGAACCTGGTAAAATTAGACCAGCCAAAGATGTGAAGAGGAAAGTAGACGAGTCGGTTAATCTCGTATGCCATATAGAGGGTGATCCTCTGACAAATTTTACATGGCTCAAAGGAAACGATACAGAGAGCATAGAGCACCTGCGAGAAATGATAAATGTTAAGCGAGAAAATGAGACTCTCGTTGTTTCGACTCTTGCTTTTGAGAGTGTAACACGTCGTGATAATGGCACATACGTATGCAAAGCGAATGATTACAAGGGCGTCGTGAGCGCAACGCAGAGTCTCTTTGTCATTGACAAGCCTCAGGTCAATATTGATTTTATGAAGGCAGTTGGTGAATCGAAAATATACCTCAATTGGACCGTTCACGATGGTAATGAGCCGATTAAAAAATATTTCATACAACACATGAAAAATGGGAGCAATCAGTGGCAATTTTCTGGTGAGGAAATTGGCGGCGGTAACTCGAGCTATGTTCTCAAGGGTTTTGACAAAGCGACCGCTTATCAGTTCAAAATTAGCGCTATCAATACCATTGGCACATCTCAGATACAAACTGATCCACGATGGATCACTACCCTTGCACAAGGTACGTTTAACCTTCCTGTTGGCAAAATTAATTTTTTAAAAATGAAAGACAATTTTTAAATTTTCCTCGTGACCTTGGAATAATTTTGTAATTTTAGATCCTGTTTTTGTACCAACTGTCTTGGTTAATGGTGTTACCGATCGTTCCGTAACGGTCGGCTGGAACGAACCACCAGTTGAATTGAAAGAACATGTTCATTATTACAATCTCATGGTGACTCATGGCGATGAAAAAAAAGAGGCAATGTATCCGGCTCAACCGTTCAACGTTTATGTATTTGTTGATCTCGATCCTGCGACAACGTATCAGTTTAAAATTGCTGCTTGCAGCGATTATACCAAGCAATGTGGCAATTGGAGCAAAATTGTCAATGGAACTACGATGGACGGAGGTGGATAATATTGAGCTTCTCTCTCTCTCTCTCTCTCTCTCTCAAATATGAAAAAATACGCGATAATTCTTAAAAGTCAATTGACAAACTGCTCATTTTTATATTCCAGTTTGCGGCGCACCACAAAATCTCACAGTAGCTTGTCGTTTCGACAATATCAGTAATACAGCTTATGTGTCAGTAACGTGGCAACCACCAGCAAGGCCAAATGGAATTATAACGCGATATCAATTAGAACTTACCGGTGCAGCGCGATATCGAAATGATCTTGGGAGGCAGGGCAACGACTGGTGGCGATTGCCCGATAAAACGGTCAAAGAAGATGAGCATAGTTATGAATTCAAGAGCTTACCACCCAATACTAATTATTCGGTGAGACTTGATAAATTTTTTTTTCTCACACTTGTTGCTTCTTTCGTTGAAAAATTTGAAACATTTTAAATAGTCGAAAAATTACATTAAGATAAATACATAAAAAATTGAGGACGTTTGATGCACAATTTTTTAAGAATTCATAGACTTTTGTTGGGATTCAACAAAGTTTCGAATTTTTTACTAAATTTTTTTCATATATCAAGCAAATTTCCGTCTGTAGTAAACAAATGAAAACTGGACTAGAATTTATCAGTCTAATTTTTCTTCTCTAATAGGTACGTGCTTGGTGCGTCACGAGACTCCGGAGTCCCGGAAAAGACGCCATAGGAAATTGCACGATGCCCGTCACCGTGCCAGAGAGAGAAAACTTGAACATGCGTTCATGGCGTAAAATTGAAAATCAGGGCAGACAATTATTCAAGCTTTATCTGCCGAGGATATCAGAAAGAAATGGTCCAATATGCTGTTATCGAGTATTCATGGTAAAGCTTCCATCTCGCAAGACTACGGGAGATTTGCCATCGCCCGAGGAGATGGAAATTCATACTTACCATTACGCGCATGCATCACCGGCCGGTGGTGCTTATCTCGCCGAAATGTTTGACAGCGATCATCTTTTGCCAGAAGTTTTTCTCGGCGATGGTGAATCGTTTAACGCCAGTAATTCTTGCGATCGTTGTATCGGTCTGAGGCCAAAAGTTACGCCAACATTACACCTCGTACCGGATGTACCGAGTACCCAAACGACAAATGCCACAATCACACCGACGATTATGCAAACAACGACACAAAATATTGGCATTTTGCCAACGACCGCTCGTACAACACTCGTCGAAAATACGACTGTGAGCCAATTGAGAAATGAGACAGGAGCAACAGCTCGACGTAAAAGAGACGACACGCCTGGAATAAATTCAGTACCGATCGAAAATCCACCGGAATCTGGACAATATCCTCCTTATGACGGTTTTATCGATGAGAAAGCGAATTACACCGCGTTTATCGAAGTTATCGGTGAGTATCGTTCAAACGACTCGATGCAATTTAAACGCGTATCCTAATAAGACGAAAATACCAACAATCTTACATTTTACCAATAATAACGCTAAAAAATTACTAAGAAAACTTTTTTATTAACTGCGATCGTTAATTGTTGGAAAAATGTAATTTTTCAAACGAAAGTATCGATGAAACTTGTCAGCGTCATTGACTTTGAAATTGTACGTGATTTATTACACGAAATCATAGAAAATTTACGAGTTTTTCTCTTTTAACGGATTTTCAGTTTATGGTGACCGTGAGGGTCAAATAATTCCCGCATACAGTGGATATCTTCATCATCTGTACGGTGGTGTGGATTCGCGAAATATTGCTGCTGAGAAGGAAAACACACTGGAAGTTATTTTGCAGATAGTCGTTGCTCTGATACTCGTGATAGCGATATTGCTCGTTGCTCTGTGCGTGCTGCACAGATACACAAAACGTGCTGAGCAACGAGGCGAAGAGATTATCACACTCAGAAATAGTTTCAGGTGAGTTGTAACGGCTCGTCATTTTCACGAAATATCGATTAAACACGCCAATGAATAAAGAAACGTAATAATAAATCGAGAATAGTATATAAAATGGAAAAAAAAATCTTAGCAGAATTAAATTATTGTTACTGGATCAATTTATCCTGAAGCAAAGAATTCTTTGCAATAATAATTAAGAATTGGAGCATCGATTAATTGACTCAACCGTTCATTCATTGGCGTATCCACCCTGGTAGATAATTTAACCCTTTCTATACGATGTGAAAATGCCGCACCTGATCCATACAAATATGGCTCTTTCGAGTTTGACGAATTGTTCTCCTATTCAAAGTCGTTCTAAACATTCTTTAAAGTTTGCCAATATACTTTGAATTTTGTTCAATAGATGGCTTTACTTGATTTTGGGAAAAAAATTTAGTATCATTTAATTATCGAAGAGTAATCAATAATTTGGGGAGATAAGTTGAATCGACCTGACACGAGAGACTCATGTTTGTACAGAAAGGGTTAATTGCTCGTGTATTCTCTAATGGATGCCTTCTTGTGGGCAGGCATCTCTGCAGAAGCTTAAGAGGTAGACATCAGCTAGTTGCGGCCAGTCCACCGGATATGTCGCCAATAGCAAAAGTCGAACTTCTTCAGGCATATCTAGAGCGTCATCGAGACTCTGATTATGGCTTTCAGCAGGAATTTGAGCTACTCCCCGATCGTTTTACCGATCGTACGACACGTGCCTCAGAGGCACGCGAAAATTTATACAAAAATCGTTATCCAGATATAAAATGTTACGATCAGACGAGAGTGCGTCTCTCGCAGATCGATGGGATATGCGGCTCTGATTATATTAATGGAAATTTTGTTCTTGGCTACAAGGAACGAAAGAAATTCATTTGCGCCCAAGGTCCTATGGAAAATACAGTCTGTGATTATTGGCGTATGATATGGGAACAACATTTAGAGCTCGTGCTGATGCTCACAAATCTTGAAGAGTACTCAAAGACAAAATGTGCAAAATATTGGCCAGACAAAGGAGAAACGAAAAATTTTGGTGATATCACCGTTGAACACGTACGACAGAGACCATTCTCCGATTATGTCGTTCGTGAATTAAAAATGACGAGAACTGGCGAGCGTGATGCTCGCACAATAGTACAATATCATTTTCTCGTTTGGAAGGATTTCATGGCACCGGAACATCCTCACGCAATTTTACGATTTATCAAACGTGTCAATGAAGCTTATTCACTCGAGAAAGGTCCAATACTCGTGCATTGCAGTGCCGGTGTTGGCAGAACTGGCACTCTCGTTGCTCTCGACTCGTTGCTTCAACAACTCGCCGATGAGAATCAAGTATCAATATTTAATACCGTCTGCGATCTTCGTCATCAGCGAAATTTTCTCGTTCAATCGTTAAAACAATACATTTTTATATATCGGTCATTAATGGAAATGGCACAATATGGCGATACGGAAATACCAATATCACAATTAAAATCAAACATTGAAAAATTACGAATGCGCGACAATGGCAAGGAAAAATGTCGAATGGAGGAAGAATATGATGTAAGTTTGGGTATATCGTTGATACTACCAATATTCAATTATATTAATACTCACATATTATTATTATTATTATTATTATTATTATTATATTATTTACTCACATCCACAATGTTTTACGAACTTGTTTTAAATTTACAGAAAATCAGTTCTGTACTGGAGGATCGTAAATCTTTCTCAGTCGGTGGTGGCGATGAGAATAGAATCAAGAATCGTAGCGAATTGGTCATACCTTATGACAGAAATCGTGTCATACTCACGCCAATACCTGGCAGAGAACACTCGACTTACATCAATGCATCATTTATCGAGGGATATGATAATTCTGAATCTTTTATTATAACCCAAGATCCACTCGACACAACGATAGCTGATTTTTGGCGTATGATATCCGAACAGTGTATATCGACGATTGTCATGCTCTCCGATGTGAGTTATGCAAATTATATTATTATCATTTTTTACACAAAGTAAAACCAAGTATAAGTCAATGAAATAATTTATAAAAAAATACTGAAATTTGTGAAATATTATTATTATTTTTCATTTTAGCTGAACGAAGGACCTAGAAAATGTCCACGATACTGGCCCGACGATGAGGCTATCTACGATCATATCAGAGTACGATATATACAAAGTGAAAGCTGCCCTTATTATACGAGACGAGAACTTTGCATCTCTAATACGAAAACCGATGAGACAGTCGTTGTGACCCAATATCAATATCACGGATGGCCAACGGTCGAGGGTGAAGTGCCTGAGGTTACGAGAGGCGTCATTGAGCTCGTTGATCAAATTCTCGGTCATGATGTCGAATCCAGCGGTCCATTAGTTGTACATTGCAGTTTTGGATCAGACAGAAGTTCCATGTTTGTTGCTCTTAGTATATTGGTCCAACAATTACGCACGGAAAAACGAGTTGATATATTCACGACGACGAAAAAACTTCGATCACAGAGACATGGAATGATCAGCACTTTTGTAAGTTTACCCAAAGTTCAAAATTAGTATCAATTATTCATTTCATCTCTGTGTGTGTGTGTGGGTTTGATAAAATGTAAAAGAGTCTTTAATTTATCCAATTTGGACAATAATTCACACCGAAACACTCAAATGGTCGATGAATTTCCAAAGTTTTTCATAAATTTCTGAAATTAACGAATGCAAAATTTTTCCGAGTTTATTCAATTTTTCTCTGATATAACGAAAATTTTCGATTCAAGACACTCGGATATATTTAGCCAACTTTATCCTAATTTTTGTTATCTATTTATTTATTTATTGGTGATTTTTTTATATTTTACAGTCGCAATACGAATTTCTTCATCGAGCTATCATAAACTACGCGGATCTTCACAATATCGCCGATGACGAACCAGTCTCTTAATGAAGGGAGGCTCTCCCCCTCTCCCCACATCCCCCTCAAAAGTTAGAAACGTAAGACTGACCACTTTGTTCGTCTCGCGAGGCATCGTTTGACGAAAGAGAAAAAAAATGACTTTAATCTTTGAGTTATTGCAAAACAAAAGACGAAAATGAAAATGTCTCGGTGAAACCAAAAAAGCACACGTGCGAGAAACGTAATATCGGTGAATGCCATTATTCCATTTAATTCTCCACGTTGTGCGATTGATGAGCGTACAAGAATTTGCAAATTATCGTTGCAAAAAACGACGGAGTTAAGGATAAACGTGAGAATGAAAATTAAAACTCAGCCTTTTTTTTTTCATACCTGAAACAAAAACGTAAAATATTTTCATTCTTGCACAACGCTCGCTCTGACGATTATTCGAAGAAGCGCAAAAATATTTGAAATTGTACGATTTCCGATGTGCTCCGAATGGATAATCGTTTGAAAATACAAAAAGTTTTTTGCCAAAGGCATTTGTGGATATCTGCCATTTCGAGGGCACTTGCATCATCCGTCGAAAAAATTAGAATTTCGAGCCTCGAACGTTTCGCGCTCGCTGCCAATTTTTCAACGAGCAGAGAGGAAGAGAGAGAGAGAGAAAGAGACTCGCATATAAGCATCTCTCTACCCAGCTGATGGACGAGTATTTCACAACTCAAGTATTATTATATTCGATTTTTATGTCGATTCTTTTTTTTTTTTGTTTTTTTTTATATACATATATATGAAATAAAAAAGGTCCTAAATGTTTCGATGCGGTACACACTCGTCGCACGACCAAACTAAATGTAGATTTTTACAAACTAAAAAAAAACAAAGAAAAAAATGAAATATCAGCGAGATAATTGTTACAAAGCTGTGGATTGCAAGAACGATGGTGTGTTTTGTATGAATGTAAATGTGTACGATTGAGTTAGCTTATATATATATATACATATATATATATATATATAAATTAGTACGTAAGCTTGGCATTATTCCTAACATTTCCACTAATGCGCGGGCCGACCAGTCGCAAACGATGACGTACTAATGCTAAATAACAGTCCCAACGATATTTTTCCCTTTTGCCCATTTTTTGCTACAAGAATCGCGTTAAATCGCCGATAATATTAATTATCGAAACATTATTATTCCCCGTTACGTTCCCCCACGATCAATTGTGTAAATATATAGATGTAAGATATATAAATATACAATGTGCGACCGCGTATATTATTTGTACATGGCAACACGGATGTAATACCGGAAGACGCGGTAATTGCGCGGAATAATTTTTGTCATGCATACATTTTTTTTTTCGTTTTTTTTTTTCTGTATAACATGGAAAGACTGACTCTATATATTTCTTATTCAATTTAAAGAACGTTCGTCTCGACTGAAAAGATTTGCAATGAAAAAAAAAATGCTTCTTTTCTTTTGTTTGTTTTGTTGTTGTCGATATTTTGATATAACGTCAAGTGTGCAAGCTTCGAATCGCACCACGTGGGATAAGTCATATGTTTTTATATTTCGTATATTATATATATGTATATATGTATTTCGTATATATATATATATGTATATATATATATATATATATATATATATATATATATATATATATCTGTACTATACAAGAATTAGCGATGATCAATAACGTGACTATGGCATATTTAGTTACAGAACGTGCTCCAAAAATGGCTGACAATCTTTACCCTCATTACTCGAGATGCACAGACCAAGGGACTTTTCTTTTTCTTTTTTTCTCTCTCAGATCAAAGCCTAAATCGAAAGTGCGAGGGGGTAACGATGAAGCAAATAAAATGGAGAAAAAAAAAATATATAAGATATTTTTGAGATTTCAATCCGTTCATTGGCACGTTTGTTTTCTAGTCAAGTTTAGCTCCGGTACGCGTGATGCTAACGATAAGCCATGGTCTTTTCATAAGTGAGAAACAGATAGAGAAAGAGAGAGAGAGAGACAATCATCCGATAAACTTTTAAAATCTCTTTTCGTTTGCTGCAATCGCCTTCATTCCACAATTATCGTTTCTCCCTCCCTCCAAGATCTTTATTATCCGCGCAAACCCCATTATGTCCCTCGCCCCCTTGCCCCTCTAACACCTCATAATAATTTTATCAACAATTACATTCTATAGTTAATGTAAAATTAGTCGTTAGTTTTCGTCTCGATTGCGTTCTATTTGCGCCATTGCTCCGAGACGAATATTGTCTGTCTATACATATTTATACTGTTAATATTGCTACTAGCCTTGCTATTGTGACCGATAAAAGAATATAGCAAAATCTTTATATACATATATATATATATATATATTTTTCTTTTCTTTTCTTTTTTTTTTTTCTACGTTTTGTTTCGTGCCACAAAATGCGTGTAAACCGCTGTAGAGCTTTGCCAATGTATATTGTTGCGCATAAATATTCTTTGTGCAAAATTCATGCGAACCCAATGCTCGCCAAAAAAAAACAAAATAATTATTTTGTCAGTAAGAAAATAATATGTCTTTTTCTACTGCATTGAATGATCAATTTATTTTTCGGGTCTCAACGAACATTGATCAAGCCGATTGGATTTTTTTGTATTTTTAATTTTTATCCACCCAATCGACTTGATCATTCGTTTTGAACGAAACTCGAACGAGAATGGCTCTAAACGTACAATAATCAGTATTTAAGCTTATGGATAATTTTGCAAAGGCTGCGAGCGCTCGAATTACGAAAACTAAAAATAATTAAAAAGAGAGTAAGAGAAATGATATAAAGTCTAAAAATTTTCTTCGCCGAAAATTGTCATTTTGAGAATAAAAACCGAGTGAGAAAGATAAATTTATTTGTCAGTGCGCTGAATTTTTTGCAAATACTTCCGAGACTTCTCGAAGACGGCGAGTGCTAAATGGATTTTTACAAAAAAAAAAACAATAAAATAGAAAATGCTTCGTTTTTAAGAGCGTTCAGTCCACGACATCTGTACAAATTCGACGTGATCAGAATTCGTTGTCGATTTTTTTTTTCCACCCTATGAGAAATATTTAGCAGTAAGGATACTCGTGCGGAATATTATAAATTTTTTACGCTACGGTGAATTTACCGGTTCGTTTCGATCTTCCTCGGTTTTTTATTCTCAGTTTCATTTCAAAGAGAGACAGAAAAAGAAAACAAATTTGACGCAACCGAGCCGCATTGCAAAAAAAAAAAAAGAAACCATCTGATGAAAAAAATATAAAAAAATCTCGTCACACCTACCTCATCGTAGTGAATCGGCTCGTATAGATATTAAAATGATCTTCCGATCGAAAACGAGCGTTGTGAAGCTTCTCGAGTGCACTTTTTTTTTCGTGCGTTATTCGATGAATCCAGACGAAAAAAAAAAAAAACTTAAGAAAAAATCAGCGTCAAATTTCATATACAATTGCGATGAAATGGGGAATTTTTTTTTTGTGCTGGATCCGAGTACGGCCTACGTACAACGGCGATAAGAGAACTATTATTCTTTAAGAAAAAAGCACCTGTGACCGCACTGGTTTTTTTTTTGTACGAAAGCTCGAATTTTGAGATCTGACTGCGAATATTTGATTAAACATCTAAAAAATATGGCTAGTAAAATCGATTTTATTCCCCGACTTTGGAGTCTCGGGAATGTATTATTCTACTAATGTATGCCAATAATAACGCCGTTTAAGTCGACGTTGCGAGAGTTTTTTGTAAAGTAACGTTTTTAACGAGACGGAGATGAATAAAAATTAAAAAAAGAAATAATTAACGAAGAATATTATATATTGTCGCTGCATCCTGCGTATATATATATATATATATATATATATATATATATATATATTTAAATATTATTGAGTTCGTGAATAAGTTACGATTTAATAATAATGACTTAGATTTAAATTTTGTATGATACTCATTATCGACGTTAATGGTGAATGTAGGCCGAGGAAAAGAGGGAGAGAAGAGGACGATCGTAATTTATAACTCAAGTGTTACGACATTGATTATCGTCAATTAATCATCTTCAATTTTTTTGTAAAATTTACCGAAGATGATTATTAACGATCGAACGATTTTTTTTTTCTACAATGAAATTTCTAAAACAGTTAACGATAATTGACTCGATGTTAACGAAAAATGAAACAAACAGAACGTGAGAAAAAAAACACCACACAATAAAGATCTGACGAATTCATTGGGAAAATATTTGTAAGCGTCAACGATACAATTTTTTACACTGGACATACCAATTAATCTATATATACATACACAAAGAGACACACAGACATGAAAACACACACACGATTATTCAAAGAGACAGTCGATGTGAATAAATATATTAATACATTCGCTAAAAATTTATTACATATATCTAATTTGAATGAATTTCTCTCAGGTTGGGCCAATTCGTTGATTATGATTTCTTTTGCACGGTGCAATTTTACATTTTTTCGAAATTTTTCTTCGTCTCTTAGCAGCTTCTTTCTGCATCACTGATTTTCTCGTCAGTAACACAACCGACGAAGGTCTGAAAAAAAAAATATAATTCTATACTGTGTAAAACAAAAAAAAAACAATCAAGACATTTGGAACAGACGATATATAATTACTTTGGTATTTTTATTTTTACAGATTGACAAGGAATGCCAAATCTGTTGAAAGTCTTCTGGGAAAAATGATCCGTACAATTTTCAAGATCGATAGCATCGCTCACGCTTTTTGTGAGATGGAGAAATTTGTCGTTATTGTCGATGCGAGAACGAAAATCACCGAGACGTGGTAAGAGAAGAATACCGATCATGAATAATACAGCCATACCGATAAATCCACTGATGGCCATAAAGAGAGGATTGCTCATATCCTTTTGAGTATTTTCAATCAGCCCTGTCGTTTCAGGTCTCAAATCCTGGAAATAAAAAATTTGGACAAACAAAATATTGGAGCTCGATCGATTTTGACGAATTCAACGAAATTCTATCGTTGATGAAAAAAAAAAAAATTCTCACCATGGCCGGAAGTAACGGATTACTGTGACGTACATCGTTCATAAAAGATTTCAATGGATAATAATAATAAGTGTATTGTGGCTGTGATTGACCGATTTCCAATTTATTCCCTGTTACAGGATTCAAATGTCTGTGTCGAAGAACATCAGCAAGAGCATTCAAGCTCACAGCATTTCCTCTCTCGATCGCGTGTTTGTAAACTGCGTTGAGTTCTGCCTTCGTGATTGCGGGCACTTCCGGTGTCATTACCTTTTGCGGGGCTGGAAGAATTGCAACTTCTTCGGGAAGCTGTACGTGGATTAAATACAAAAATGGACTGTCAAGTTTTTTTCATCGATCCAATCTGTGCCAACATCGACGAATGAGGACATTTCAAGTCTGGTGGAATCCGAATAATTAGGAAAAAAAAAAGAAAACCGGTGCGTGATTTATCGACATCTCGGAAGAGCTAACAGGAAATATCTGAGATTAACGATTTATTACTATATTTTAAGGGTCCCGTTAGGTACGGGACCCTCAAAAGATCATTAAACTTCATTATCTTGCCTTGAAAATTAATGGCTAATATTAATTTCCAAGGCATAACGATTATTGTCATAATAAATGATAAATAATTTTTTTTAACAGGTTGTCGTTTTTACCAAATGTCTGGAAAATTACGAGAATTTAGGCTACTGGGTCACACACAAACAAATACAGCGTACAGGTGAGTAAACATTTTATTTCTGTTTATGGAAAAATATTTGTGACTGATTTTCTTTTTTTTTTTTTTGCAAAATATTTATTTTCGTTCGTGTATTCTCATATATGCATTAACATATATATATATATATATATATATATATATATATATATATATATATATATATATGTGTGTGTATATATATATATTTTGTTTTTTTTTCACCTGATAATATTGATTGTTCGTTGCCGTTTCAGATACGACCTGATCGACCGTGACCGGCTCAATTTTATTCACAATCGATTGAATCATCGAAGTCTGAAGTGGATAACTTTTCTGGTTTGTTGAAACCTGTTGGATGATTTGCTTGCCGTTGGAATGTCGTTTGCCAGCAAGAAAATGCTTATCGTCGACATCGAAGAAAATCGAACCGGTCGAACGATCTGGCAAAATGTGCGAGGGTGGCGGCAAATTCATATCACGAAGCTCGAGCATAACTTTTTGAAGATACTCATAGCTCGATTCTGTAGTTGTTGTATGTTCGATCAACATATTAGCACTTATCGACGAAGCAATAGCAACAATTATAATTGTCCACGTGGTCTTCACGATCATATCGTTCGCTCAGGATGGAATGCACGTGCGTTGTGCGAGGAATATTGTTTTTTTTTTTTTTTTTAATACTCGAATAGTTGAATTATCGATAATCTTTTTTTTTATTCACACTCTATCGTCTCATACAGTCTAAATATCTATCAATATTGACAATCACTTAATTTACATTTTTTTTTTGTTATTTATTATTTTAATATTTTTGTCATTTACATTTTTCATTTGAATTTTCGTTATAAATATGTCTCGTAGTAAATTCAAATCAAACACAACGAAAGTACACGTTTTACTATTTCAATTAATCTGCGTTTTATTTATTTTCTGTCTTTACTCTCAAGTGTAACTAAGTTGCTCTCGTACATTACTCGTATGGTAAGACCGTGGCCAAGTGCCGTATGCGTTACACTGATTGCTCTTCGTCTACCTTGCGTCTTACCACCGTGTGTAGCAATTCACGTGTGTTCCCCACCACGATTATACAAAACGCTCGGTGAATCCTCTCGAATCTTTATATCACGGGTATGAAAACTCGTTTACAAATTCTTCCAAGGTAATGTCGTGGAGGTAAACTACTTACCGTATCTCATTACCCATCCTTTCGTTACGTTGATCTACATTTTTTTTAACAACTACCGATACAAGAAAAAAAAAGTTAACCATCCACCATTTTATTTTGTTTTCTGCATCATTACTTTAATTCTGAGACTTTTGTTAAATTTATATTATATTCTGTCTAATATTATTCCTCTCTCAATTGTAACTTTTTTCTCTCCCTCTTTTCCGATGATGATCGTAATAAACGATAAACATAAATTTACTCGTTTATGAGAGAAGTGAATGTAACGGTTAAGACTCAAAACCGGGTCTGACGATCAAGAAGAAGTCTTCTTCTTCTTCTTCTTCTTCATAATTTTGAGCACCACACAAATGTGAGCGTTATGCATCCGATAGGCATTGAGGTCGATTCGCGAATCAGTTCAAATATACGTGGACGAAAATTACATATGGGTAATCTTATATTTTTCGGGACACCATGGCGAATTATTTTAACGAAATATAATATAATCGTTAAAGAATATTTCTTTTGAATAATATAATCATTTCCATATGGTGTCCGTATCTACTTCCGGTAATCAAAAGATATTCATCAAGCACGCATTTTAATCATTCAGTGCACGTTTGACAATAGAACATACATATATATGTCAACGAAAATTTTAAATTTATCCTCGAATCGTTGCGCATCTTGCATAGAGCCGCTCTCATTCCGTATAAAAACAACACACGGATGAGATAGAGAGGTATTTAAGAAAGTTATAAAATTCTCGAGTGTTATGCTGCGTTGAAAATGGTGCCGCGGGTGATTATTAATAAATTGCAAAATAAACATCCCAAAACTGTCAGACAGTATAGATGAAACTGTCAGAGACTATTTGAAAAGAAGGTCGACCATATATTATTATATAGAGGGTCTATGACGATTTTTATTTCCTTATTCCGTCAATATTGGCATAAATTATAAGTTTTGCCAGAAAATAACTCCATAGACGAAGATATATAAGGGGCATTCCAGGTCAAATGGGCCAATCCGTGACCCTCAATTTTTTATATGGTTTCCACTGAACTACCCTCAAAGGAATTTGGAATATTTTTAGTAGATTTTTTTTACCAATCTCGCTATTTAATAATGATTTTTCGAGAAAAAAAAGTTTACACGAAACCAAAGACTGGACGCCATTTAAAAATCTGAAACAATTCACAAAACTTCAATGCTAGATATAAAAAAAAATTCAGACATATCCCAGAATTTGTGCCCACATTTTGGATTTTATATAATTCGATTTTTGTTGGTTGGTATATACATATATATATATAAATACTTGGAATAAATGGGCCAGTACTATGGCGCGCTCTCTAAAATGTGGTTTAAAAATTTTGATAACTGACAGAGGATTTTCTGAAATTTTTTCAGATTTTTTTCATTTTTCGTGGCAAAAATTTCGTTTTTTTTTTTTTTTTAAATCATTTACTAAAGGCGGCTGGCGAAAAAAATTTACAAAAAAATTTGCATCAATTTTAGAGTTGTGATAACCGTATTAAAAATTGGGCATCAAGTCCCAGAGGCTGTCACGGACCTTCCGTTTTGGCATGGAATGCCCCATATAAGTATGTAGACACGAATATCGTCCGAAGAAAAGAGACGCCGTGCGATGCAAGGTGCTCGCACGCAATGGTCTACGAACATCATGACGTAAAAAAAAAAAAAATACGCTCGCACAAACGATCGATGCAAAATATAATTTGTCACGAAGGAGTAATAACGAGAGCACTCCAGGAATTGCGGTTCGCTGGACAAGTGACTTGAAACGAAAAAGATCCGTTAGAATTCATATACCAGTTGATAGAGTACAATCCTCCGCTTCGGCGGTCAAATAATTAATGTTATATGACGCTGACATTGATCCTGCTGCAATATAAATGGTCTTGTCGAACCAATTACGTATATTGAATCTCCTATACATATATATATATATATTATATGTAGGCATATGTAGGGCTCCGAGCAGTCTATGAGACAATTCTGGGGTTCTATGACCCCCTCTGCAACAGCTGTTTATGCACGCCCCAGAAAAATCGCAATCGAAAAAACATCGAAGAAACTCTTCTTTTGGCAGTTTCTTTTCTTTTTACTCGACAAATCTACGCTCCAACCCTTTATACTTGAATGATATATTTTGAATGAATTTTATTCAATCAACAAGATTCATGTATAATGATAAAAACTCTTGAATTAATCGAATCGATTCAGGATGAATGAAATCACGTTCTAGCTGTATTACTATACTGCGACCCTACGAGATACGATTTCTGAAGGCCGTTTAACTTTGTGTTGGTCCATATAATCATATAGTGCAGCACAAACGCGACAGGTGGAGTTTCATCATATGGATTCCGTCATCGTACACGCAAAACCACCGGAGACTATATTATACATGTATGTTGAATAATATCTCTTGAATTTGATATAATCGCGTTTCCAAATCAATGAATAAATGAAGTTGTATTTATTTAATTAAAAGGCTGCTTGACTTTGCTGCTGTACGATTTTAGTGCAATAGAAACGACAATTAGAGTTTCATCATATTGGGATTTGGGATTGGTGATTATAGTACATATATAAAGTTGACCGGCCACGTTAACTATTTAACTTTTTTCTTCGTCTACTCGTTAGGGAATTGTTCGGGAATGATTGGGAGTCTAATTAAAACGATGTCAACCGATCTTTTTAAATCGAGAAATCAAAATTTAAGTGTAAAATTGGCCGAACGAAATTTGACTTTTAACCGGTTCGATTGTATGAGGTCTTAATCGATCGAAGTGACATCATCGAGACCGGAAGTGACGTCATTGTAACCGGAAGCGACGTCATCGAGACCGGAAATGACGTGCCAATCCATTAGTTTCTTAGATTTGAGGAAAAAATAAAATAGCTATAAGCTAACTTCAGACGACACATTAACTTGTTCTCTAGTCGATTGGAAAACGCTTTTTCCGATCTGACGGAAAAACTAAAGACTCCCTAACGATTTATTTAGGTGATTCGTCAACCCCTAACGATTTCGCGTCGATTAAGACTTCTTACAATCGAATCGGTTAATAGTCACATTACGTTCGGCTAACTTTACACCCAAATTTTGATTCGTCGATTTAAAAAAATCGGTTGAATCCCATACGTTCTAATTAGACTCTCGATCATTCCCAAACGATTCTCTAACGAGTAGAAAAAGAAAAAAGTTAAATAGTTAAAGTTTCCGGTCAACTTTATATAGGTGATTATAGTCACAGTTCACAGTTCACAGTATATAGAACCACCGAGGCTGGCACACGTGTACTTGCAACGGGCCGGCTTACCTGTGGATATATTACTGACAATAAACAACAAACTGCGATGGTATTAAAAACAATTGATCGCCATTAACATTTCGTCATTATTTCCAAGCCTCGATACTTTAGAAAGATCCGAAATAACTGAAAATTTATTACATTGTCGATTCTAACCTCCTTTCTCAGTAACTTTTGTTGCCAGCTGTTTCGCCCGAGTATTTACTGCAATAATTACTCGAATCCGTGGAAATAATTTGTCTCATACAGGCAGGCGAGCGAAAGGGGACCTTCAAGGTCGAGTATCTTCAAAAAATCGAAAAAAATGTACAAGAAAAATGGGAAGCGGGAAAAGTTTACGAAGAGGATGCACCATTGGAGCCGAGGAAGAAATCGAGCGAAAAATTTCTTGCCACTTTTCCGTTTCCTTACATGAATGGACGTCTTCATTTGGGACATACATTTTCTCTGTCGAAATGCGAGGTAGAGACTTGATTTTTTTTTTATCTATTTGCATTGCACCTTCAACTCTTTCAATACCCTAAACACATTTCTGTACTTGTAAAATTTATTCATGATCACAAATACATTTTCGGTATGATGATTTTTCGCTAAAATACCTTGTGTAAAAATTTCTTTAATTAATTGAAGAATGTTTATTTATTTATTTATCTATTCGTGTTTAAATTACGGAACGCCTCATTCACAAATAAAAATATATCTAATAGTTCCACATGCTAATGTATTATAATTTCAAAAAATATCAATTTGACTACTCAAATATTAAAAAAAAAAAAATGAATATTTGATTGGTGAATGAACAGTTCAAAAAGTCACTCGTCCCATTAGAATTAAAGGGCCTCTCGTATCGGACATTTTGTACTACTTTTTCCCATCTCTTATTTCCAACTTCAACAGTTTGCAGTTCGATACAATCGCCTACTGGGCAAAAGAGTTTTGTTTCCATTTGGTTTTCACTGTACCGGAATGCCCATAAAGGCCTGCTCGGATAAGCTCAAGCGTGAGATGGAAGTCTTTGGGTATCCGCCAAAGTTTCCCCAGGAGGAGTCAGTCATCGAGGAAATTGCCGATGACATTGTCATGAAGGACAAGAGTAAAGGAAAAAAGAGCAAAGCCGTGGCAAAAGCCGGATCGGCAAAATATCAATGGCAAATAATGCAAAGTCTTGGCCTCAAAGATGAGGAGATAAAAAAATTCGCCGACGCCACGTACTGGCTCGATTATTTTCCTCCTTTGGCTGTGGAGGATTTAAAATCAATCGGTCTACACATCGATTGGCGTCGAACTTTCATCACAACTGATGCAAATCCATTTTTCGATTCATTCGTCAGATGGCAATTTCAGCACTTGAAAGCACGAAATAAGATAAAATACGGCAAGAGATACACGATATATTCGCCACAAGATGGTCAACCATGCATGGATCACGATCGTTCATCCGGCGAGGGGGTGGGACCTCAGGAATACACGCTAATAAAAATGCGACTCGTAGCGCCTTATCCGGAAAAGCTCAAAGCTGTAATGGGCAAGCCAGTTTTTTTGGTCGCTGCGACACTGCGACCAGAAACCATGTATGGTCAGACAAATTGCTGGATTCATCCTGAAATTCGTTACATCGCTTATCAGCTCGCCAATGGCGATATTTACGTATCGACGGAAAGAGCAGCGAGAAATATGGCTTATCAGGGATTTACAGAGGTTGAGGGAAAAATTCCAATTGTAGCTGAGCTCGTCGGTCAGGATCTTCTTGGCCTGGCGATTCAAGCACCTCTGACGAACAACAAAGTGATCTACACTTTACCTATGCTTACGATCAAAGAGGATAAAGGCACTGGCGTGGTTAGTTCCGTTCCAAGCGATTCACCTGATGACTACGCAGCCCTCGTTGATCTCAAGAAAAAACAACCATTTCGCGAGAAATACGGTATAAAGGGTGAAATGGTACTGCCTTTTGATCCAATTCCAATAATCGAAATTCCAGAATATGGAAATTTATCGGCAGTTACTATGTACGACATGCTAAAGATTCAATCGCAAAATGACAAGGTCAAGCTTTTGGAGGCCAAAGAGATACTTTATCTTAAGGGTTTTTACGATGGTGTTATGTTGGTCGGCGATTACAAGGGACAGAAAGTACAAGATGTGAAGAAACTCCTCCAAAAAAAATTGGTCGACAATGGCGAGGCGGTCGTTTATTACGAGCCTGAAAAAACTATAATTTCACGTTCCAATGACATTTGTGTTGTTGCCCTTTGCAATCAGTGGTATCTCAATTATGGCGAGCCAAACTGGCGAAAAGAGGCAGACAAGGCACTAGCGAGTTTGGAAACATTTCACGATGAAGTACGAAAGAATTTTGAGGCGTGTCTCGATTGGCTTCACGAGTATGCTTGCTCCAGGACTTATGGACTTGGTACCAATCATTTTTTTTCAATTATTTTCATTCATTATTGCCATAACGAACGATTTAGTTAATTTTTACATTTTTTTATTTCTCAAGGAACAAAACTTCCCTGGGACGAGCAATGGCTTATTGAATCTCTGTCAGATTCAACGATCTACATGGCCTATTATACGATCGCTCATTTCATCCAAGGTGGCACATTCAAGGGCGATAAACCAAACGCTCTTGGCATCAAGTACGTATTTCGTTGATCGATCCTTCGATTTACTCTAGAAGAAAAAAAGTATAAATCTTTTTTTTTCTCAGGGCCAATCAGATGACTCCGGAGATCTGGGATTATATTTTCTTCAAAGATACGAAACTTCCTAAAACAACGATAAAAAAAGAAGCTTTGGATCAGATGCGACGAGAGTTTCATTATTGGTATCCCGTCGATTTGAGAGTTTCGGGCAAGGATCTCGTTCAGAATCATCTAACGTTTTTTATCTACAATCATACTGCCATGTGGCCCAAACAACCGGATATGTGGCCCAAGGGTATCCGAGCTAATGGACATTTATTGCTCAACTCTGCCAAGGTAAAACGAAATCAGAAATTTAGTTTCTTGACAAAAAAAAATCGTTCTCATCACATCGATGAATTATTTCTCCTTAGATGTCCAAGTCGGAGGGTAATTTTCTGACACTTTCCGAAGCCGTGCAAAAATTCTCAGCCGATGGAATGCGTCTCTGTCTCGCTGACGCCGGTGACTCGGTCGAGGATGCAAATTTCGTCGAATCTATGGCTGATGCTGGAATTCTACGACTTTACACTTTCATCGAGTGGGTCGGGGAAGTTTTGCAAACGGAGAATTCATTCAGAAAGTCTACACCAGAGACTTTTAACGATAAAGTTTTCCAGAGGTGCTTAATATTGAAGGAAATTTCGATTTGTAAATTTGAGCTTTTTTTTTTTTTCTTTAATTTTGTTTGGCTCTCATTTTCAGCGAGATGAATCTTAAGATAAAGGAAACCGGCGAGAATTATACGAAGATGCTTTACAAAGAGGCACTGAGGACAGGCTTCTTCGAGCTGCAGGCAGCCAGAGACAAGTATTTGCAATTGAGCGCCCTGGATGGTGTAAATTGGAATCTTATGATGCAGTATATCGAGCTACAGACGATTCTGCTCGGACCGATTTGTCCCCACGTGGCCGAACACGTTCGCAGTATAATAGGCAAGGACAGCGTTTTAAATTCTCGCTGGCCCGTCACAGGACCAATCGACGAAATTCTCATAAAATCATCCCAATATCTCATGGATGCTGCTCACTCGTTCAGAATTCTTTTGAAAAATCATTGCGCACCGAAGAAAGCAGGAAAAGGAAAGACCGAGGAGAAACCCATAGAAAAACCTAATCTTGGAACTATATGGGTTGCCAAGACTTTTCCAACGTGGCAAAGTATCGTTCTGACAACGATGAGAGGCCTCTACACTGTAAGTACAATCGACGAATTGATTGTTTTTTTTTTTTCGTCGCCACTATAACTATACAATGATAGATTGAATTATTTTTATAGAAAAATGAACAAACTCTTCCGGATAATAAAATTATCGCGACGGAGTTGGGTGGGAAGAGCGAATTGAAGAAATACATGAAGCGAGTTATGCCGTTTGTTCAGGCTACGAGGGAAAAGATGGAAATTGCTGGTATAGCTGCTCTGAATCTCACCCTCGATTTTAGCGAAGTTGATGTTCTTAATGGCAGTCTGGAGTATTTGAAAAATACCCTCGATGTGAGTACAGAACATTCGTCCCAAGTCAAAATCTTTATTCACTTCTCGTTAATTTGAAATTGGACACACTTTTGTCCCATTTATTTAAAATTGAGTATTTTATTGAACGTATCAAACTTAATATTATTATTAGTCGAAAGCGACTAACGAAGAAATATTATTTCTGGTTGTTGTACTAATTTTTATGACTTTCTTATCACAAAGTTTTTTCGTGGAGAAAAATCTTAATCTTTCCAATAGAAAGTTTATTCATATAAATTTTGCTATTCGATGAATCTCATCTAATTACAGTTGGACGAGATTGAGATACGATACACGGACGAAGCTCCCGAGAAGACCAAAGAAGATTGTTGTCCAGGTTATCCGTACATGAGTTTTTCGGTGACCCCTGGCCTCTCTTTAACAGCTATAAATCCCCAGCAGTGCAGCGGACTCTTCAGAACGACCGTAAAAGTGAGAAATGGCGATACAGCCTCGATAATCGCAACAAGAATAGCAAAAGACAACAAACACATCAAAGGTAGTTAATAATTTTAATCATCCATTCTGATTTATGGCAATGTGAAGTAAGCAAGGAAGGTGACAAAAATCCACTTTTTTCTATTTCCTCATAAATGGTCTCTAAATGGTTTTATTTCGGACAAATGGTAATTAATCCATGAAAATAGAATTTAATTTTATCCAAAATATCAACTGTCTCTGGAAAACGAAAAAACGCCATTTTGTCACCAACTCCAGTTTAGCCCACTTCACATTGCCTCATAAACTCGATTTTTCTGTTTATATAATGTTAAAATTCGTTCATTGTCCACCAGATCCAACTTCCATAAGTCTCCATCGATACGTCGATCCAATTCTCGGACCGAGAACGGTTCCGACAGCAGCGGATATTTCTCGTGGCAAGGAAGTGATTCCAACTAATGCTATTTTTCACGTAAATTTGGATACTAAATTGATCGAGATAAACGTAGCCAATGAAGTACATCAAATAGGGAATGAATTGGTTTATTTTGTAACAGGCAGAATGTAGAAGATTGTAGTAAAGCTCAAGTTGATTATATCAACGACGCAAAAAGCAAACAAGAAAATGAGGAAAAAAAAGCATTATTTAACAAAGTAAGATGTTTCAAGAATTTCAAATTTTCTTTTTCTTCAATTATAATATTATTCCAGTGTCATTACAAAATGAGAGCTTACTATCGTGTCCCGAGATTACAGGTCAATAGTTCATGGTGTGGATCAAACCTTTGCACTCGAGGACTTTTCCGCTCGGGCGAACTAGCAAAAACGCCGTAGCGCCTAAGAGGCGCCTCTCGAGTGCAAAGGGATAAATCCCTTCATGCCTCTACATGTTTGGTTTTTTTTTCCTTTTTTCTTTATTAAAAAATACATTTTTTTTTTTTCGTCGGTCGCGAAACACGAAGGCACGAAGCGTGTGTAACGTTCTATATTTTCAATGATAGGCGTATAAATATATGTATATGTTAAGATCTTGATCAGTCTCAGAGAGCAGTTTCCCTCTCTTGGGATTTCCAAAGTTCAATTTGCGCTCGAATTTTAGCGATATCGTCAGCTCCGGTTCTGCAACAACTGCCAATGTAACGAACACCAAAATCGAGCCACTCGTGAACGTAATTGGCCGGTCCACAAATGGGCCCATCACTTTTCCATCCACCCTCCTCGACACTGTAAATCTCACCGCTATTTGGATAAACGACCAAAGGTATTGCTACCTCGCGAACATCGTTGTTTATGTCCTTCAGGAGCGACGTGACAATTTGGGGTGACAGACAATTAACCCCAACAGCGATAATTTGTCCGGGTGTAGCGATACGATAACATCGCGTTGCAATTTCACGAAAATTACTGCCATTAGCGAGACTAGCGCCATCTTTGCCACACGAGAAAGAGAGCCAGGCTCTTGCATCTGGATATTTTTTGAGCAGCTCGACAATAGCTTCAGCCTCTTGTTCGCATGGAATTGTCTCAATGGCTAATAAATCAACGCCGGCTTTTAAAAGAGCCTCAATTCGTGGCCTGTGCCATTCCATGAGAAATTCCTTGCTTACTTTTTGACAATACGAACCCGTGTATTCCGAGCCATCGTGCAATGTTGCTCCATACGGGCCGCATGAACCGGCAACAAGTGGATATTTATTTACGACATTGTTATTGTCCTCGGCAATTTCAGCTTTGTAAACGTCTACAGCGCGTTTCGCGAGACTCACAGCTTTGTGAATTAGCTCAATGCTTTCTTGCTCGTTTAATCCGAGATGTTGCTCAAAACCGCTCACAGAGGCTTGATAAGTCGTAGTTTCGATTATATCTGAGCCGGCGCGCAAAAAATCGAGATGAGTCTCGTAAACGGCATTTGGATCAGTTGCGAGAAATCTCGCTGTCCACAATGGATCACCGTCTGGACTTTTGCCCACGTGGGTAGAAATTTGAGTCGCAAAACTTCCGTCCAACAACAAGACCTCGCCGGCCATGACGATTTTTTAATTATTATTTTTTATAACTTCGCGCGACCTTTTTTTATTCCTTGTTGAGAACGATCGATTTCCCGTAACTCTCGTCAACACACGCCAATTCTCTTCTGTTCTTCTCCAACGAACTAATTCGTTGTAATTACTTAACTTGTTAATGATTAGTGAATTTGACACGAGTGCCCTCAATCATTCCGTGTCTCGAGCGTCTAACTATACTGACAACTGACAATTGTGAACTGGGGAACTGATAAGGCAACTGTATGCAAGAGACTGTGCCGTACTGTGTGTATAGCCGGTCGAAAATGATATATATATATATATATATATACACAATGTACACAATGTTTAGATATACATATATATATATTCTACAAGACGCACGCCATCTGAGCGGGAGTCTCTCGTACTAATTCAAACCATTCGAACGAAATCTTCATGAAAACCAATTTTCATTTATTACTGCGAAGAAATTGAATAAGTGGAAGTTTGTACTGTGATAGACTGGCTGGAATAAATTCTCACTTGAAAATTGTACAAATCCAAGTGATGCATCGATGCCCTTTTACCGTCAATTTGCCGGAAAATTTACGAAAAAAAAAGAAAGATTACAAATTAAACATTAATCTCATGGGACTCGGAAAGTGTCAAGGTCAATGATTTGAAACTCACAATCAATAGAGGGATTCTCAAACTCGTTAGCGATCTTTCTCCCTGTCGTTAGAACGAGAGTGAGAGAGAGAGAGAGAGAGAGAGAGTCGTGTTATTTTTTAATTATACAATATCATTCCGCATGTACATCGATTAATTTACACAACGTTAGATGTGGCGCCTTTGTCACTCTGCCACTCTTCGACTTTAACACGTATTTTTTCAACATCCCTGGCATAAGTTCTACAACAACCACCGACATAGCGTACTCCCATGTCTAACCATTCGTGTATAAAATTTTCCAACGGACAAACATTACCAATGTTCTTCCATCCATCGCTTACTGTATACGTTTCACCGCTGTTCGGATAGATTACCAATGGTATAAAATTCTCATCTTCCCCCGCGCCATTATTATTATTATTATTATTTATACCCCGAAAGAGGGCGCTGACGCATTGAGGAGCGAGACAATTTATACCAACAGCGATAATCTGTCCGGGCAAAGCGTTTTTGTAACATTTTATCGCGATATCTTGAAATACACTTCCGTCAACAATATGCTTGCCGTCTGTACGACATGAGAATGTTAGCCACGCCTTAACATTTGGATACTCGCTGAGAAGCTCGACGAGAGCTTCTGCCTCCAATGAGCACGGTATTGTCTCCAATGCCAGCAGATCGACACCGCTATTAATAAGAGCCTCAAAGCGTGGTCTGTGCCAATTTTTCATCATCTCAATTGATATATTGGTGGAATATTCGCCAGTGTATTCCGAGCCATCGTGAAGCGAAGCGCCATATGGTCCGCAAGAGCCCGCTATCAATGGCTTCCGGTTTGGCACTTCCGCTCGATCGCCAATCTCCTTTGTGTACTGCTCAATGGCCCTCTTTGCAATTTCAACAGCTTCGCGTATTAACCTCAGACTCTCGGATTCGTTTATACCGAGATATTCAATGAAACCCGTGACAGTAGCTTGATAAGTATTTGTCTCGATTATGTCCGAGCCAGCTCGTAAAAAATCAAGATGTGTTGCCAAAACAGCTTGTGGATCAGTAACGAGAAATCTGGCTGTCCATAATGGATCACCGTCTATTCTCTCGCCAACGTGGGTTGACATCTGAGTTGAAAAACCACCGTCCAATACTGTCACAGTGGTACACATTGTATTGTTGCTATTTCAGACTGACACTCAGGAGATACTGACGATGCCTTCAAGCTCACACTGCTCATCGCTTACTGAGCTTGACCTTAAATCATGCTAAGAACGTTTTATATTCCAAAGTCCGCGACGGCGACGATCATCATCATTGTCATCATCATCAAATACGCTACAGCTCTTCTTCTCTCGCTCTCTCTCTCTCTCTCTTTCATGTGTCATACACAGCTTGAGCTTCGTATGTGCGTGTACAAAATACGCTATACATATATTTACATATATATATATATATATGTGTGTGCAGCTCTTCAGAATCAAACTTTTCCAAAGTATGCGTTGCGCGGAGAAATTAATCGCCTAATATGTATTTCTTGAAAGATAGAGGAACTCGTGAGGGTCAAACCTCTGCAGTCACAACATTGATAACAATAGAAACGACAAAATGTGCAGATGATCTACACGCATCCCTCTCTGGTGGTCATTGATACCATGTCGAGTCTCTGATAAAACACGAGAGAGATAAAAACAACATTCGTTACATTGATAATTTTTATTAACATTTTACATTACCGAATGTCATGCGCGTCCCAATTTTTGTATCTCTCGTATTTTCTTCATCACGAGTCGTTTAAACGATCGAGAGAGAGAGAGAGGGAGAGACTGATACTTTTATTATCACGCTCGAGAAATTATGATATTAATACTCAAAGTATATTGTTAAAGGCCACACTGAATAATACGACTGAATTTCTTCAATTCATTGAAACCCCGAACGATACTCTGTATCAGTCTCGTTTTTTCTTCGGGAGACAATTTCTTTTTTTTTCTCGAGGAAAAATATATGATGAATAATGATGAAACGTATTTTTGTCATTAAAAATACATATGACAGATGATAATTAGGCACATAGACATTAAATTTTGTGATATTCGTGATTGAAACATTGACAAAATGTGATTAGATGAATTTTTTTGTTTGTTTTTTGTTCCATAAGGATCATGGAATTTTATATATATTTTTTGATCAAAAAATACTTTTCCTACGATTGGATTATGTGCTGGGAAATAACAGTTGCCATGGGCTACGATATTGCTCAAAGTGTGCGCAAAAACGGAAATAATATATGACGATTGTTAATAATTATCAATTCGTGGTACATGATTTTTCTTTTTTTCTTTTTTGTTTATCCGTAAAAGATTTAAAAAAAAAATGATTCTAGGCCTCATTATGAAATGATTAACAATAATATGTGAGCTGTTAGACTAAAAAATATTCCACAACGGTACACATAATGCCTGCTGCAGAATACTCAGCGACGAGAAGAGAAAAAAAAAATCGATTCAATATATTTACACAAAAATTTATACCGATTTGTACGGTACGAATTGCGAATAAATTAATTATATCACAAATTTATCTGACCAAGCGAATTTGAAACGTTGATCAACATTCATTCGCGGCAATACCAGTTTATTTGGCTTGCCATATTTCAAATCTACAATTTACGTAAAAAAATGTTAACAAAAGTTATTATTATCGAAATCTCAATGCACTGTTGCCAATTCATTGGGGTCAGTTTAGGTCCTTTGGTTATTCGTACAACTTTCCCATTTTTTTCAACACCCCCACTCTCTCTCTCTACTCACTCAACAATACTAAGATTAGAACCATCTCTTGAGCCAGCTAATCAAACTTCTTCGACCCACCCTCCCCCCCCCCCTCCCCGTTTGTTTGACGATATTATCAGTTTTACAAACTTATGTACGTTTTTGTTTGCTTTTTTTTTTTCGTTACTTCAACCGACGAGACCACTCTAATTGTGTGCGTCGTAAACGAAATATCGCAATCTTGAGTATACTTGACGAGTATGATCATTTGAACGCTGTCTAGAGTCCAATAGAGCCGTTTCTAGACGCAAAAAATATTTATCGAACACTCCCTAATGGAAACCATTCAATCGTTTCGTTGGACAAATCGAGACGACCCAGAGGCAAACGAATACCACCGAGAAATTCATTTTCTTGAAGTGTATCGTGATTCCAGATTGTCGCCTCGAGTGTTCGATCTTTTATTACGTCCAAGGGCATTCTGTATTCCAACTGCAGAGAAAAATATGAACATTCATGTGGTGAAAAAGTACTGCGGAGGATGAAAAAAAAAAAAAAAAACAAAAATAGATCAATTGAATGCAAAATTAATATTGAAAAAATTTACCATTTCCATAAAGGAAGGATGACAATTTTTTTTGACGACTTTAGTTTTTCGCTTGGTCGCCTTGGTAGGATCAGGCTTTAGATATACTTTGACATAAGTATTGGGCTCTTGAGCATTCGCTACTTTAGGCAAACCCCTGGCATGATGAATCATCACCGATAATGTTCCACGTGTATAATGAAGAGATAATTTTATCTGTCCACTTTGACCATTGTCGAGAATTTTTTTCTCAGTCCACCAATTTCCAACTGTAGAATAATAAATAATCTGATAAGTATAATCATGAGGACACAATCAAGTATTTTAATTAGTATCTCGTTACCTTTAACTTTGCGCAAATGAATATCGGCATTTTGTTGATCACGCAAGAGCGGATGAAAAAATGTATAGACAAGATCACTTTGTGATATTTCAGTTGCCATTTTGAACAAACTTAGCAAAAATTTTTCAATGTCGGCTCGTCTCTTATCCGCTACTTGTTTAATATTTGAGCGACCAACGCTCATACCACTCGGCAAGCTGAAATTATCAAAAATTCATACTGAGATTTGTATTGAAAAAAAAAAATTATTCGATGCTTAAGAGTGAACGCGAGATACGCTACTGAAATTTTTCATCCAACACGTAATCATCAATCAATTAATCTTTTGATAAACTTCAATCAGAAGTGATAAGAATTGCAACAACTGTCGCTTGTCCAAGTCTTCTCAATGCGTTCTCTCAATCAAGACTCAATAAAATTGTCATTGGTGAGTTTTCAATGATTCTCACAAAAAGTTTCAATATCGCTCGTATTCGTTATAATATCATCGAGAATGAGAATTTTTTTCTACACCGTCACGATAAATCCACATTTTTGTGATTACGTTGCGACGTTTAAGATAACGTTGTCAAGCCCTTTCTCATCGCTATAAAGTATATTTTACTCAAAGAAGCTTCAACTTATTTTGTTTAATATTTCATTTGCCAATTAATCAAAAACTCCAGTACTAATTCAATTATTTCTTTAATTCATAATAAACGATAGTTGGAAAAATTCATTGAGAAATTTCTCTCGATGGATTTTGTGGGCACACCTTTGACGAAGATATAGACCTAACGATACGATATAGAGTTCTCAGATAACGAGGAAAGATATAAATTTAATAGCACTTTATCGTCTCGTGTTGAGTGAATGAGCCGTTTTAAAGGGCAGAACATCCAAGAGAACATTTTCAACAATGACTATGAGGTAAAAAAAAAAAAAATGTTACTTAAGTTATATTTTTCAATAATAGTTGACAATCACGATTTTTAACAACAAATTTGAATATTTTCAGATAAACTTGAAATTCTCATTGTTGATGATCGACGTCAGGATTATTGATAAAATATTTTTTAAAAATGGGCTTAAAATGGTTTCGGGCACGTTTGAGAATGAATCGAGTATCGAAAGACACAACGAGCGTTGCTGGATTTTATCGGTCAATGTCACAATTCGACAATGACGTTCAATTGCCTCAAATTACAATACCCGAAGAGAATAATATAATTCACAGTATACATTCAGTTCCCACATCACCATCGCCCATTGCCTACAATCCAATGGCAGCGTTAAACAATCGAGAGAATGAAACGCCTGAAGTTCCAAACGACATCGTATCACGAGAAACTAGTCAATGGGAAATGGGCAATGACTCGGTAAAAAGCTCGAACGAAAAGCCCGAAAATGTTGAGGATGGTACAAGGATATCCGGACATTTGCCGAGAGAATCGATAGAGCTGATACGAGGTGGAAGCGACGAATCTTCGCCCCGTCAATTGGTCGCGCGATTGAAAAAAAACGACTTTAAGAAAAAGAAGGGAAAAGCTCCAATGCCGAGAGCGACAAATGGCAGCAACGAGGATGTTACAAAATTTATAAAATTTGACAAAAAAAGAGGCTCAGATGCGAGTGAGATTGAAATTTGATCGATGCTGGCTGATGGTTTTCGTTTTTCGTATTTGTTTTCTGCAATTTACTAATCGATAAAATATATCAATTTGATTATTGACAGAAGTGATATAATTATTAAATATTGGCTTACCTGGCCACCTTGGCGAGAGGAAAGTGTATGCAGAGCTTTTGATAAAATTCGCAAAATTCCTTGTACGAACGAAATAGATAAGTCGGATCGGCATGACCTTTTCTCTGTATCCGCAGTATGTACATGTAATACTTCTCTGGATCGTAACGCTTTTGATATCCGTGAACTTGAACGCTCGTCAATTGACCCTCCTGCTGCATTCTTCGAGCGAAAAAAAAATAAAAAATAAAAGGTCAACTGGAAAATTTACAAAAGTTTTGCTCATGCGAGAGAGTGGAGAAAAAAAAACTCACGTATAAGTGCGCGGAATAAAAGACAAGAGTTCTCCATCATTGTGATCTCCGCTGAATCTTAACTGTGCAAGATTGTGAAGAAAAAAATTGAACTGGGTGAACCAACTTTTGAGCGAACTCTCGATCATACGTGCAAAAGTCGCTGCTGCCTCAGGATTCGTTTGTCCTGGTAATAATGCCTTTTGAACATAACTCACTGCGTCCATTGTAACTCCGGGTATACCCGACGAAGTCATCTGTGGATTTGTATATTCGTTCATCTTTGATTTATTCAGAGCATCCTTTATCTCGATATCACTGATTTTTTCGCTAGCGCTTCGATGCATTTTCCATATTTTGACGCGATTATCGTAAATTAAAATTAATTTATCCATCAGTAAAACGTTAAATTAATGGAGTCTCGGCAGCAAACATTGCCCCTTGGTAAATTTAATGAAAACTGTGATTCTCGGTGAAATGGTTGATATTGTAACACCGAGGCGCCCCGAGAATTGATAAATGCTAATTAACGACATCTATCGCGAAAGGGTTTGAAGAGCGATAGTGGTTCTCGCGTTACGATAACACGACAGGATGACTCCATCCGTTGTGGTTTTCATATTTTCATAACACGAACGCGCCGCGACAGCCTTCGTGTGTTAGTTTTTTTTTTTTTTCATTTTTATTTTACGCATTCACGGTCGGTCGAGCGATAAAATTGGCTGCTATTTATAAATTTTAACGTTTCTTCGATACTTCATTACAACATGAACAAACTTACCAATCCAAAGAGATGAAGAATGAGATTTCCATGTTTTCGCACAACATTAAATGCTTGACAGCACAAATCAACGAAATGATGGAATTTTGCCGATGGCTTGTCACCACCGTTTATTACGTATGCCATGTCGGAAGTTAGTACGAAAGGTGTTCGATCCCTGTTTAAATGAAACGAAAAATTTACCAATAAATTTTATTCCCATTTCGTAATAATTATTTATTTATAAATTTTTTGACTCACCTCTTGAAATTTCCAAACATTTGAGCGTCACCGAGAAATTTGCCAAAATCAATGTGAAACAAGTGACCGGAAGTTTTTAACATGATATTGTCATTGTGACGATCGCATATACCGAGTATGTAAGTCGCGACGCTGTAGCCAGCGCAGGAGGCTGTAAAATTTTCAACCGCTCTCTCGTACTCCAATTCTGAGGGATTGTGTTTCGCCAACCATTCAGCGATTGGACGATCTTTGAATGATCCGGTCAGACCAAATTCTACTTGAATTTTTCGTAATGTTTCAGCATTTGTCACCATCTCGATTATTCCACGTTTATTGCCCGTTGGCACACAGGCAAATGTTACCATTTTTAGATCGAGACCCTCCTTCAACCATAACTTGTCCATTATACGAACCATTTGGAGCGTGAGCATGTCTTGTTGCAAATCATCACCGACCTGAGCCAAAACAACTTTGATTTATTTAATCGATCAAAATGTTCAATATATATATATATGTGTAGCGCCCTCTGTCGGAAAAATACTACAAATACCGAGAAATATAGCATCAAAATCAAATAATTAAAAATATCACGATACGTATTATCGTCTGATAAATATCATACCTTGAATATCGCTGGACTTATTACATTATCACATCCGATAAAATTAATTTTCAGTGGGAGCGTGAATGAGGGAAAGTACGAGCATGTTTGAACATTAATACCGAAAGCTTGTCGGCTCGGTGAAAGTGGCAAGCACGTTCCTTCGTCTTCTGTCAGCTGACAATGAATATTCTGTAGGCCAACTTTGAGCGATTCCATTCTTAAAGAATCTTTAGTGATTTTGATATTTTCAGCGACTTCGTGAAGACTCTGAAAGTTTAAAATTCTTAGATATTTCGTTTTCTCCCTTGATAAATGTTCAATCGATTAGATATAGAATATTTTGCTACCTTAACTAATAATTGCTGGGTCAAAAAACTGTTTCTCAATGCCTCGCCGACTACAGCGAGCAATGCACGAAGCATCAATTGTAATCTTCTCTGATAACGCGCCAAACTGATGCTTTTGTCATCTTCTGGCGAGACATCGGGAGAATTCTGAATTAATGAGGAAAATAATGAATTAAGGAGAACTCGTGTAATTTTTAAAACGACAAGCATAAGAATGAAAAAATACGATAAAATTGACTCCCAATGGCATGAATAGAGGACAGAAGGAAATATTTTAGTTTTTTCATATTGTGGAGGATGAGCACCCAACCTGTACCTGGGGACTTTGTCCCGGTAGCGCCTGTGTCAGCAGCCAATATATGTGATGAGCTACTCTCGGTGATAATAATGCTCGCTCGAGTAAAAATCTTGCCAATGGCGATGCCTCATAAGTCTCATGTTTCAGAGCTTGTAACAATTGTGGCAAATAATCAACGAGCTCGTCATTGTTCAATTCGTGAATCCATCCTACTGCCATTTCTCGGACTCTCAGATCAGGAAAGCTGTGAGAGAAAAAAAAATGATTGAAAAGCTTATAAAATTTTTTTTAAGCGAAATGTTTGATCGACCGTAGCGCCAATTACCATGGCAGCAATAATTGCAATGCTTGAACCGGAGGTAAACGACTCCATATACGGAGTGAGGCATGAAGATCTGGCAAACATGCCCAATCCCAACTGTGAGCGGCCAACAATACTTTTGGTAATGCTTCTGGTCTATCGTGCAAATAATGTCGTTTCTCCCACAATATTTCTCTCTCGTCGATCGGGGGCCTCGAGAATGTATCCTGCTGTGTTATATCTATCAGCAATTCTTTCGTATTTTGATCGAGTAAATTTATATCCAATGACTCGACATCATGATCGCGTAATTCCGTCGGAAATAATACTTTTCCACCATAATCCGGCAATTCAATGCCGATTATTGGATTTATATCACCATGAGGATGAATTCCCGGAGCTGGAGCCGGTCCTAATCTCTTATCGGCTATGGCTGGCCATAGCGAGAGAAAAAAACTTCCTTGGCTCATTACTCTGTGAATAAAATAATATATTATGGATCTTGGGAAGAAAGTAGATTTTTGCTTACAAAGGGCAGAGCTTGCTGCCCGAGGAAGCAAAAACTTCCTTCCGTGATGCACGCGATATTTTTTTTTACACATGAATCGAAGCCTTATTTTGCTATCTGTAGAGAGGAATGAAAAAGAAGTTTTGCGCCCCTCTCTACAGGTTGCAAAATAGGTCTTTCTGTTCATGTGTGAAAAAAAAAATTCTTGAGGCAGGATTGAAAAATGGAATGAAAAAAAAGAAAGAAGACAATTATGACTTACCCATCATAATCAAAAAATTGTATAGCTCCCCAGCCAAGTTCCTCCTTTTGCATGGAACCTTCGCTCGATGAATTTGATTCGTGCTCCGAAGGCTGCAAAGTACGTCCGTAAACGACCAACACCAATCTCGCTTCACGTGGCACTTGGCACACGCTGATACCTCGAAATTCTAGCCTGATAAAACGAAAAACGAATTTGCCAAATTTCTCACAAGTTATTATTTTCATAATTGTAATAGTAAGCGAATGTTCTTACCAAGTGTTGAATAAAATTCGAGGATGAAAATTCGAACTGACAGTCATCGGATCAGAGAGGACAGGATTTCCAACGGGTCTCGTACCGTGAAATATCTGAGCAGCAACGATGTAATCGTCGTGCTTCCACGATCCAGGGAGTCGGTGTAAAGCGCCAACTCGGACGAGAACGGTGTCCAATACTTCAGACGAGACCAGAGTGTCTAAAAAAAAATATAAAAAAAATAAATAAATAAAAATTGTTTGATCAAACGATGTGAGACTTAGCAATTTGTTTTTAAATTCCAATTCAACTCACTGTTTGGAAATTCACCGCGTGTGTTTAATTGAAAATCAACTCTGAACGCGTGACAATAAGTTTCAACGAGATCCTGAATAGCGTCGCGAATTTTGTGACAATGAGAGGCAATAACATCGGGAAATTTAGTTCTGAGTGTAACAACCGAGTAATCGCCATCCTCGTGCAATACTTCAGGCTTTTTGCACTCTATGTGAGTTGTGTGAACTTGAGGCAAAAATTGACAGCAGGCATTGACAAAATTGTCAACAGCTTCGGTGATTTCGTACGTTTCGATATTTCCCATTAGAGCGCAAATAGCTTTTACAGCTTGAACGACACTTCGTGGTTGCAATTGGGGCAATAGACTAGTACTGTGATTCGTCGTAGCCAATTGTATAGCGGCTGTCTCAACGCGTTCCATCTCTTTCTCAACGGTTTCTGCCGAAAATATTACTGCGTCAATATATCTGGGCGATAAAAATAAATAAAAATTGTTCAATCCTTTCTTACCCAATAAAATGAGTAACGCGTCATAGGAGATTGGCTGACGGGGCTCGTTGGGCAAAATTTCTTCCAATGTCAAGGACTGGTCACGATTGTCGTCTTGAACCTGCGAAAATTGCGGATTTACATTTTTCTTTCTTTTTGTTTTTTATTTTCAATCTGCATTAAATAATATTATTAATCTCACCGTTCTTGCTATGGATCGTTTCATTTGTCCTTTTGTCATTATAGCGAGCTCGATATCTTTTTCCAATTTTATACACTGATGTATGTACTCGTATTGTGCAAGAGTTGTATTTGGCGCAAGATATTCAGCGAATCCCCAAACTCTGAGGCAATATTTATCCACATTGACTGTATCTTCATCCTCGAGTGAACAAGCAACGTTCAGAATAACATGCTCAACGCTGCAATTTACTGAACATCGAAATAAAATTAAAAAATTGATAAAATAATTCAATATTTTCTCATTTCTCTTTTTTTTTTTAATGAGAATAATAAGGATAGACTGACCGTCACAGGTGAAAGTTATAGACGGAGCAGGTTCGTTACTGCCCGGAAGTTGTGGATAAACGACTAATTTTATACTCGTGCCATCGGGATACAAACTCTCCATCATTGGACTTATCACGTGACCGATATTTGTACTGGTATCATTGAAGGGGAATTCACCTGATTGAAAAATTAAAAAAAATCGTTTATTCGAAATTTCATTTCCTATGAACGTTTTTAAATCGGTAATTCTCGTATTTCCTACCTCGAACCGACTTGATCATTTTATGAAATGCTTTAAGGTCACAATCGTGCAGAGAAGCCCGAGTTTTTATTACCGTCACATTTTCGTACAGGCGAGTTTGTCTCTTTTGCTGCAAATAGAGTAAAACCGTATTGCTCAAATGTTATCTCGAAGTATATATATTCTCTTTTGCTGCAAATAGAGTAAAATCGTATTGCTCAAATATTATCTCGATGTATATATCGATACTTCAACGTCAGAGACCTAAGTCAGGCTTATATACGCTCGATATAATTTAAGTTTGGTCCATCGATAAAAAATGTTTGTGCTTACTCGACGATCGAGTGACGTTCTTCGCCTCTCTATCGTATTCCATGCTGATGAATTTCTCGGTGGCAGTGGCGGTGGTGCGGCAGGTGAAACAGCCGGTGATTTGGCCGTTTTTTCGACCGCGACATAAACCGGATCAGAATTGACGCTTTCATTTGTGCTATACATGTAGTCGAATGGATCAAATGGATCATAGACCGAACCGCTCACCTGGGATTCAGTATCTGGGGATAAGAAATAACGGAATTGATTTTGACAATCGATAAAACGAGTCGGTTTGAAAAAAAAAATCGAACGTGATAAGATAACGAAATAATCAAAATTCTCATTGTCATCATTCACTTGGCCAATGAAATTAATGCTTTTACCATCTTTCGATTCCATTAGATTGCTGCTAATATCTTCAGTCTTGACGAGCAAAGGATCAAACGCCTCTAGCACGCTCACTCGTACGTTTGTTTTGTCCTCGATATTCTCAAAAATGCTCAGATCTATAAGATTACTATTTGGCTTTTTTTCTATAACTTTCAAAACGTTGAGCTGCCCATCGTCAATTGAGTAAATGGACTTTGAGGGACCACCACAGACCGGAGGTGTCATGCCTGGTCTATAATTCATCGGCAAGGGTGGTATCTGTAAATGGTAAAAGAAGAAAAAAAATGAATTAATGAAACGCTCAAAAATTCTGACGCAAATGTCTCAGGACTGGATTGAGAAGGGCTAATGGATTGCTAATGAGCATTAGTGTATCTAATCAAGCTTGTCCTACGAAAATTATCGTACATGACACTTTGATCGGATGATGTGATTTTTTTTTCTATTTTTTGATGGGATGAAGGAAATAAACGATGGTTGCCTTTTTTTTAAAGCTACCTGCGTGAAGAAATACTGGCTAAAAGTAAAGAGATTCCAGGCCGTATGGAAGGTGAAATTTTTTTTTAGAGTTCAGAAAGTTTATAGTTGATGAAATGAAAAAAACAAAAAAAAAAATGAATTAATGAAACGCTCAAAAATTCTGAAGCAAATGTCTCAGGACTGGATTAAGAAGGGCTAATGAATTGCTAATGAGCATTAGTGTGTCTAATCAAGCTTGTCCTGCGAAAATTATCGTACATGACACTTTGATCGAATGATGTGATTTTTTTTTCTTTTTTTTGATGGGATGAAGGAAATAAACGATGGTTGCCTTTTTTTTAAAGGTACCTGCGTGAAGAAATACTGGCTAAAAGTAAAGAGATTCCAGGCCGGCTGGAAGGTGAAAATTTTTTTTAGACTTCAGAAAATTTATAGTTGGATGAAAATTTGAAGAATCGTTAAAAATAGTATAAAGTATAATTTGACACGTCATAGAGAAGAGAAATTGGACGTGCCTGAGGGATTCCATCGGGTATGTTGCTGCTTACACTGCTGGCCCTTGACATTACGGGACTTATTCCTGGTGTACCAGGTGTACATGGGGCTGTGGAAGCTCGAGGCCCCGGTGACAATGAATGATATCTAAAATCTCGCGACTGATAAGCAGCCGCGGAACTGTTGCTTCGCGATACCCTTGATGATCGTCTCAGCAATGCCGGATGAGTTTCCCATTTGGGCTCTACAGGGGTTTTCCTAAAAATTACCACAATTTTATTCCTACTTGCTTGAAAAAGTTTTACATCGAGCAAATGCAAATTTAGAGATTTAAGATTTAAAAAAAAAAAGAAAAATATTCTTACGGTGGAGGTGGAGGTGGTGCAACGGTACAATATTCATCTAAATGATTATCCTGTTTAATAGGACTGGTAAAATTGATAAGATCTCTTCCAGAATTCGATGTATTAGGTCCACTGGATGTTGTTGAATTTCGTCTACAGGGAATTGGCGGTGGTGGGGCAATTATCGCCGTATTTTTCAGTTGACTCGCACCTGGCCTTGGACGACTTCTGAGCTGAAATCTTGAATGAGAAAACGTGTAAGATGGTTAAAAAATGAGACTCGAGAAATTAGAAAATAATTAAGAATTTGAATTTCATACTTATCTCCTGTTTGGAGCGAACCGTCAGCTTCGCAAATATTGCTACTACAGGGATTGTTGTCCTGGTGCTGCTGCTGCTGTTGTTGTTGTTGTTGTTGTGATTTTTGCTGCTGTTCAGCACACGGTACACGCACGTGATTGCCATACTCCAATTGTTGTTTTTGCAATTTAAATTTTTCCAGGGCAAGACTCTCCAAGCTCAGAGCTTGGGCTCTCTCAAGGTCCTCTTGAAATTGACGATCATAGTCTATCACCGCCTGTCTTTGCGTATGAACGTTTCTACTATAATTTGACATCTGAAAAGATAAGCGTAGACATAAATTAGTTACCTCATGGTGGAATAGCAGGAAATATGAAAAAAAAATTAAAACTTGTACATTGCTTTTTATATACATTTTCACTTTTTCAAAATGTATCAAAGTTGAGGAATCACGGACATTCTCAATCAAATTTCTGTAAATCTTGAATAATTTTTATGGACATTTTCTTGCCAATAAACCCAACTTGGGTGCAATTTTTCAGTACAATTACTCGAGTCTTTTTAACAATACAGCAATTTCAATTTCGCAAAATTCACACACATAAATGAGTATGACAACTTACACACATATACACATGGATATTTTTTTTAATCCATTTTTTTCTTTTTGGAATATTTCAAGCATCCTGACATGAAAATTATGATTTTTCATGCAGATATTTCTCTTAATCAAAACAAAATCTTCATTTGTACTGTCTTTTGTGTCTGCACCAAAATAACTCGAGTCTCTTATTCGCCCATAACAATTTAATATCAATTTATTTCTGAATAGAATAATAAGATCGTAATATCGACAATAACTATCAGTTAATCTCACAAAATTTGTCAGTCTCACAGAATCACTCCAAATAAGGCCAATAGATATCCAATTACTAAAAAAAAACCACTCAATGTATAGCTTATAATATGTATATATATATATATTGTTATACGAGAGCCATAAAACAAACGTGAGTCGCGGAGGTCGAGGTTCAATCCTGGGATTACTAATTACTCGAATAATTGTGCAACGACACGAAAATTAATTATGCAAACGTCTGGAATAAAATTTAACAAAATTATTGAATAGCGACAAACGTTTGCGAATAAAAAGTACCGCGGGTAAAAAAAAAAAAAAAAGATCGCGATGTTGACGAATGTAAATTTAAATGTCTGCACTATCAGCCTGTCACTAGAGATAAAGCCATTCGCATATATACATACATACATATATATAGTATATTGTGCATTACATTCTCAACAATAATGGTGAATGGCTAAACCGCGGGACGCTCTCATTGTAAAGCAAAGTGTGTCCTTTGCATAGATTTACGATCGCTTACCCTGGCATTATTATAACAGGATATTGTGGACTAATTAACGCGTCGACGATGTACCAAACATGGATATACGGTGAATTTTTTACGGGATAACCGTTATTCTTTGGGTAATGACATCACGGTGACATCTTCGATTCACGTTTCAACACTTTCGCGTACCCACTGAATTTTCTTTTTACATATGCGATATGTAGGACCATTGAGGAGTTTTTATAATGAAAGAGAGACATCTCAATGCTGTTGAGAGAGTTTAGGGGATATTCACATGGTAAACGAACGCAGTGACCGTGCGTGGATAATAACAGCGAGCTGTTTTACCGAGCGGTTCTTACATATTTCCTTGACACATTGGTGGGGTAATATGGACCACTGGATTACTCAGTGGGGTAATGGGGATCGGGTTATTAAGGAATTATGTTTATATCAATCGAGATCAATATACACAAAGACAGCAAAATGTATATGAGTGTAAATTCAACTATGTACCAATACTATGTACCTATGTTCAATGCTTTATGTAAACTATGTACCTATGTTCAATAATCAACCATAATAAAGTCTATATAATAACAGAATAATAATTGTTGTTTTTATTATCATTGTTACTGTTTAATAATTTATTATTGATACATGAAATTTCAATGCATAATAACATTTAATGTTATTTGAATTATTTGCCCGTATATGTACCCCTTTTCAACCTTTTTAACCTTTTTAACAGGATATATACGTATCCTGTGTGGCAGTGTCGAACTCGATCCAAAGGACACAGAGAGACTTCAAGAATCTACTTAAAATTTTCGACGATATCCCTCGAGTCAAAAGTTCTTTCTTATCAGTTCCATTTTATTTTGCAATATTTTCAGGTGCAACGATCATGCTCTATGCAAAAGATAAATAATATCATTCAATAATATTATTTAAAGGTGCAAATAAATTTGCGTTAAGCTTTTATATAGCCTTTGCCTCGTTCTTTTCTGTAAATGCAGTAATTTTAGCGAGCGGATGACGATGCATGCTGTAATCGTTTAAGTGGACAGAAAGAGGTTTCATATATTTTTGCCAACTTATTTCGCGTGCATCAAACTTTGCAATGCGTCGCATCTCACCTTTGTTACTGATTGTGAGGTTTCATTACACCAATTTGTATGCAGGTCATTCACACTATGCATTATTAAATAGTATATATCGTCATATCCTATGCCATATGCATATATATATTTTTCCAATACATGCACGTGTAAGCAATGCATGAATAATCAATCAACTTCAGCATTGAGTATATATACTATATATATATATAGAGAGAGAGAATTTTCAGAAAAATTATATATCGAATGGACGCGAATGCAATTATTCATAATGTACGTAGCGTTGATTATGTAAATGATGAGCGTGAGTTGGGGGTAAACTAAAGAGTGTTGCGTGTATCAAGATCAAGGTTTTTTCTTTCCACTGTTATTTTAAAGCTGAACACCTTCAAGTTTTATATGATCCACGAGCGTTCGCTAAAGAAGAAGAGGCAGGAGAGAGCGCATATGCGCTTTCAAAATATCGATTCGATTGTTGAGATTCGATATGCGAGATCCTGTCTGGCTGTTGTACATTTTTTTTATTAATTGGCAGATATAATTAATATTATTCACATTTGATTTATTTTTTTCGGCTCAATATTTTCTGTACTTTGTACACTTTTTGTTATAATTCCCGTGGTTGTATATTAAAACTGTATATTTTGTGAGAGTACAGAAATTGTAGTGATAAAACTGAATGTACACATATATCGAACCACGTGGTTTCCAAGCGCAAGCGCGCCACGTGCTCGCAAACTTAACCCAGTTATCATGGTTGTAAGATATTTCGGGCCAATTATTATAATGAAATGTGAGAAGGTTGGGGCCGTCGAGTGAACTTCGTTGTTCAATTGCATTTGAATTGCAGCCTGCCACTAGTTTATTGAGCTGACACCGCAACGTTGCGTGTTTACTACGTTTTCACGGTGTGGGACTGTCTCGTGTTAATATACGCGTTTCTACACATAGAGAAAGAGTGAGGGAAAGAGAGAGAGAGAGAGAGAGAGAGGAAGAACGACAGCGGTCAGAGGGAGGGGATAAAAGGAGGAGGCAAAACTGTGCGGCAAATAAGAGCTAGCCAGCTTGCCGGCGGGGGACAGGTTTGCGGTAGCCCGAGGAGCAAGGAGCGCGCGGCCCCATTACGACACGATCAACGAGTATGATCACATGTCGTTCACCGTAGCGTAAATGTGATACGAGGATCAATTCGCTCGATTTTTCATCAAAATCCCAAAAATTGCAACGCATGTGTGCGTTCGTGTGTGTTTCTCACGATCCACACCTACAGTGGTGGAGGAGGTGGAAAGTTTTATCGTGTTCGTGAATGCTTACCGCGCCTCCGTGTCTCGCCGCATGTGTCTGTGGGTTTGTGTGTGTGCGCGAAATATCGAGTGAGTCGGTGTGCTCGAGCTAGTGTGTGGCTAAAAACCGCGTGGCCCACAATCTACGCGACACAGCGAAGAATTTTTCGGTGCCATAAACGCGACTGGACAGTCAATAAGGATACTCTTGTAACCGATTAAAAAACGTGATATTATTATACTAACTTTTTGAAATATTTCGAAAAATATTATAACATGAATGTCGAGGATTATGAAACACTGCCGAGTGCATCGGTCGGTGTTCATATGACGGCAGGTGCTTTTGCCGGAATAATGGAACACTGCGTCATGTATCCGCTTGATAGTGTCAAGGTAATAATAATAATAATAATCATAAGTACACGAACAAGTCAATCAAATCTTCCTCATATGAACGTTTAGACCCGTTGAGCTTTACATAACCTATGAAAAATCCCCGATCTTTTGTACGATAAAAAAAAAAAAAAAAAAAAAACCTACCAGCTTCTCGAAACTCGTACTGACAAACAAAATTATCTTCCCGTATCTTGAGAGAATGGCAGACGGACGGTAGTGGGAGGAGGAGGGGGGGGGGGGGGGGGAGGAGGGTTTGTTCATGAATTTCTTCGGATTAATCTCCGTTGCTAGAATCATAAACGCGTCATATGTTTCGCATTAAATCGACATAATTCGCCAAATTCTACAAAACTCATATTTCCTTATATTCTACAAAGAGAATATAAAACTTGCATCATTATTTTCTTACGGAATAATAATGTTGAGCCAGTCCTTAATTGCGATAAATTTTTTATTAACCTGCCCAAAATGTTATGTAATAATTTATGAGATGGAATATTTTTGCTTTATCGATGGCGTTTCATTCAATAATACATATGCGGGATTCCCGGCGAGTCGTATCATTTATGGATGGAGAGAAAAAAAAAAAAAACATTCAAACTTCCCACTTTTCGTAATATTTATACCAGCTGAAATTGTTTAAAATTTTTTCTTAAAACGTCTTGTCATGTTGGAAATTATGAAACAAGATAAAAGAGTTTAATTTTTCCATTGTCCATTCTGTATTAAAAGATCGCGCTGATGTTGACAAATTTAGATTGATAGGTTGAGTCACTTGGCGCAGCGGGGTGGGGAGGAGGTTATGAAGAGCTTTATTGGTACAAACTCGTAAATTGCTGGCTAAATTTATTATTATTGATCGGTGAATTATTGGGGTAAATAAAAAGAATAAAATTTATTGTAATTTTAGATGAAATTCTCGTCACTTTTAAACAATTTATAACCTCGCTGTGTTACAAAAATTTCGATTAAATCCTTTGATGGATAATTTTTTGGGTAATTATTGTCTCGTTATTAATTACATTTTATTAGAGCAAAAAAAAAAATGAAAATGAAAATCATTCGTGATATTCGTGCAATATACTGATCACTTTTTTTTTTTTCATGTGGATTACAAGTTGCTGCGTTACTTTTTTCTCCGCTCGTGCACTTCCACGTGTATTACATAACACACAGAGCAGTCTTGTGCTTTGGGTTCTATTTCTGATATGCTTCGCACTCTGCACAATCTAGAACGATCCAATTCTTTCACTCGTATCATTTTCTCTCTCACTCTCTCTCTCTCTCGTTTGAAATTTACTTTCAACATGAACATTGGCACATCGATGAAAAGAGCTTTTAAAAAAAATCTAAAATGTGTTTTTTTTTTTTTTTTTTTGTAAAAATAAATAAAATAAAAAAAATTAATGATAAATATGGATAAAATTATTTTAGAATTTTTTATTTTATTTACGAGCAAGATGAGAGATTTCATATCGAAAAAGTAGTAGAAATTTGCAATAAACTGGCCATTTGGCAAAATCTAATGAGTATTTTTCGTTTCCTAGACTCATGACGAGGCAATGTTGAACGTTAAATCGCTCGTCATCGTATTTAAAAAGTGGTAAATCCATCGTTTGTCCGTTTATTAGATACCGACTGATTCAATGGATCTTTCAGTTCTTTGAGAAATAGGCCTGAGGCTATAATTTTGATTAATTTGAAAATTATACATTTTTAAAATACGTGACGAGGCTTTTTTTTTGTGCTTTGGATGATAAAAACAGCAGCATAAAATCACTGCAATGGACTATAAATTATCAAAATAATATTGATAATAATAATAATAATTTTACAGACAAGAATGCAAGCATTAACGCCTGGTCCTGGCGGGGGTGGAGGAGTTGGCGCAGTTCTCACAAGGATGGTTCGTCAAGAGGGTGTACTGCGACCAATTCGTGGTATTGGCGCAATGGTCGCTGGTGCTGGTCCAGCACATGCACTCTATTTTTCATGTTACGAATTTCTCAAAGACAAAATGATTCATTCTAAAACACCCTCGCAATTCAATCATCTAGTCTACGGAGCAGCCGGTTGTGTCTCGACGTTGCTTCACGATGGGGTCATGAATCCAGCTGAAGGTATATATACATATATATATATCCAAGAAAAACAAAAATCTCAAGATTATCATATACTCGTAAATCACACGAGATCGCCCTTCCTGTGTATTAAAAATATTAAAAGAAAATAAATTAAAAAAAAAAAAAAACCAATTCAAACGAAAAATTTTATCATTCCAGTGGTAAAGCAACGATTACAAATGTACAATTCGCCGTACAGTAATGTCATGAGCTGTATAAGACACATTTACAAGACCGAGGGTATATTTGCTTTTTATCGAAGTTACACAACTCAACTTGCGATGAATGTGCCATTTCAGAGCATACATTTTATCGCTTATGAATTTGGCCAGTCCATTATGAATCCCGAACACACGTATAATCCTCGAGCGCACGTGATTTCCGGTAAGTTATGCGAAAAAAAAAACATATAGTAATATATAAGAAATTTAAGGAATTTTTGTTTAAAAAAATGTTTTTTAATTTTCTGATAAAACAAATTTGTGGAATTGAACAATTTTAGGCGCTATGGCGGGCGCAGTTGCGGCTGCAGCGACAACACCATTGGATGTTTGCAAAACTCTTCTCAATACGCAACAGGATGGACACGCACGAGGTATGATTGACGCATTCAAGCAAGTCTACAGGTTTGGTGGTGTTCAAGGCTATTTCCGTGGTCTCCATGCACGGATACTCTATCAAATGCCAGCAACGGCAATTTGTTGGTCAACGTGAGTGAAATCGACAAGTACTTGAAAAAAATAAATAATGAAAATAATTTAAAAAAAAATAATTTACAAAATTTCAAAGATTGTAGGATTTTTGCGATTATTTTGCAAACATTAACGCGCCATTAGTACCTATTTTTAGACAGGATATTGTACATTGATAACGGCAAAGACGTTTGTATCTTTTTTTTTTTTTTTTTTCCTCGCACCTGACAAGTTGACATTATCGCATAATCGTAAATCTTATCTTCGTGCCAGAGTAGTACATCGAGACACCGATAATGATAATTATGAGACGGTGATACGAAATTAAAAAGCGAAAAATAATTTATTTGTTAATTACAGATACGAATTTTTTAAATACGCCCTGCAAAGCAGACCGGAAGAGACACGTTTTGGTCCAGAAAGTGAGGATACCTCGTGTAACGCGACATCCTGCCAACCGACCTTACCAAGGACTAGCAGCTTTCAGGGAGCTGGTCTCTACTTCAATAACAAAACAGCTGGATCGGTGCTGCTCGATGTCAGGAGTTAGGCATGTATTAAAAAGTAACGGGGGGAAGAAAAAAAAAAGAAAACAAAAAACAACATCATAGTCCAGCGATGTTTGAAAAACTCGCTATTGTAACGCTTCCCGTTTTACGGGAGTCAATTTTTTATATTTCGAGAGTTTATTATTGATGACCGATATTTTGTTAATTCAGCCATTGACACGAAATTATCATCCACGTACAATAATTCGTGGCAACGAATAGAAATGAAGAGCAAAAAAAAAAAAAGTAAAAAAGTAAAACTATTGCGCAACGAAGCGACACAATATATTCATATTGAAAAAAAAAAAAAAAAAAAGCCTCTTTATTACAAAAGAAAAAAAAAAGAAACTCGGAGCCGAGTGCAGGCCGCAGGCTCGTCAAACGAAAAAAAAAAAAAAAAAAAAAATATATGTTATTCGATTATCGAGCACGTGTTTCGATAAAAAATGCACCCCCCCCCCTAATTCACTGAATCGTCGTGATGATTTTTCAACAACGTGAATATCTCCATACAGCACAAATGCCACGTGTCATCTTACACGTAGGACAAACGGACCTAGTTTTTTTAGTTTAATAAATTCAAAAAAAAAAAATGTCAAATTACATTTAAAAAAAAAAATTATTCGATTGTATCGCATTTTCGTTTTTTTTTACAAAAATTTTCCGTTGGAATTATTAATATGGACAAATTTGACGAGTATAATTTATTGATCATTCGTCACGAGAGAGTATTAGAAACGATGCTTAACGAGTACACATTGAAATTCTCTTTTTTTTTTGTTTTGTTTTGTTTCTTTTTTTTGTTTCATTAGTCATGGCGTTTGTTTCCTCGTGACAATGAAGAAATAACATAAATTGTTTTCTAACGAGACTGTTATTATTATATTTGCAAAGATCAATACGAAGAAGCGATCAGTACAATTTATTATTGCTCAGATATAATAATAACAGCTCAGTGATATTGATATAATCAGATAACGCGTTACATCTCGACCATTATTTGACAAACGAATGAGAATTGATTTCTAACGAGACTGTTGTTATTATATTTGCAAAGATCAATACGAAGAAGCGATCAGTACAATTTATTATTGCTCAGATATAATGATAACAGCTCAGTGATATTGATATAATCAGATAACGCGTTGCATCTCGATCATTATTTAACAAACGAATGAGAATCGTATTACGAGTACAATTTACTGATCATTTGTCACGAGAGAGTATTACAAGCGATGCTTAACGAGTAGACATTGAAATTCTCGTTTTCGTTTTGTTTTGTTTTGTTTCTTTTTTTGTTTGTTTCATTAGTCATGGCGTTTGTTTCCTCGTGACAATGAAGAAACAACATAAATTGTTTTCTAACGAGACTGTTATTATTATATTTGCAAAGATCAACACGAAGAAGCCATCAGCGAATTTTATTATTGCTCAGATATAATAATAACAGCTCAGTGATATTGATATAATCAGATAACGCGTTACATCTCGATCATTATTTGACAAACGAATGAGAATTGTTTTCTAACGAGACTGTTATTATTATATTTGCAAAGATCAACACGAAGAAGCCATCAGCGAATTTTATTATTGCTCAGATATAATAATAACAGCCCAGTGATATTGATATAATCAGATAACGCGTTGCATCTCGATAATTATTTGACAAACGGATGAATCCTATTATCAGCTGCTGTCTGATATGTAAATGAAAAAAAAAAAAAAGAAAAATAAAAAATAATCTTTGCAAAACTCACACACTTCTAGAGTCCGTAGCATTGTTCGAGATCGAAGAATTGATATTAGCAGGAAAAAAAAAAGAAAATAAAACATAAAGTTGTACATTCTCGTAATTATAATATTGTTGCTTAGAATTTTCGCGTTTAGACGACGAGGAGAGCTTCTTCGTGTATGGCTGATGCTTCATTTTGAACAATGAGACGGATTTTTTCATGAGCCATTGCCGAGAACCCCCAAAGCAAACTAAAAATAATAAACATTGTACAATAATAAGCATTAGGCTACGAGGACATTGGTGGGTGCATGCATAAATAATTGGTAATTGAATAGTTTATAGCATAATTAGCATTTGCATACGTGACTACTCTTAAGATTGATGATTTTGTTCGAAACGATAAACAAAATTTCGGATTTACCGAAACTTTACGTCCTAAAACAATCGACGACTGAGCAGTGTTCACGTAAAAAACAAAAAAAATAATTAAAATAATCCAGTTTGTGTAGTTCGAACTCTCTCTGCGTTTTACATGAATTAATCGTTGAATATTATTATTCTATATTGAAATTGCAAACAAAAGACGAGAATTATTTCACGATTGATCGATTATATTGAAATAGGCCCTGAAAAGGGATCGCTGAATAGGAGATGAACAAAAGAAAAATTATGAACGAAAGAGTGGAATTGCAATTAGAAAAGTTTGTCAATTGTTGTTAGAATCGTATGAAAAATATTTTCGTTATTATCATATGTATAACGAAGTTGATAATTTGAACGAACATGAAATGATTCATTCATACGCAGATATCATTTTTTTTTTTTTTTCCTGTATTCCACAATATTGCTTCCTGTGGCTGTGATATAACTGAGTCAAATTCATACGATGTTGACTTTAAGAGGGGGTAATATCACGTGAAAACTCATAAATTCACGCCATGATTATTTATTATTATTTTCTTTTCTTTTCGTACGAGTTAAACCGTTAATAATTGTGTGTGTGTGTGTGTGTTTTTTTTTTCCTCCATTTTTCTCATAGGTGTATAGATATATCACGCGTATTTTATACTCAAAATCGATAGAGTTCTCTTCCATCAATTTAACTGTTGAATTTTGCTTTCTTTCAATTGAACCACAATGTAAATAGCGCATGCTCCCACCTTTATTATTAATTATTATCTAGTAACGAATTAAGAACGATTATGTACTACAAATACACTATACGTTATAAATTCAGAGCTCAAAGGCACTGAGTGTATCGATAATGTAAATAAATAATTATACGAGCTACACTTTAACGATACTTGTACTGAGTATATTATGTACATCCGTTTTATGTACAATAAAAACTCCCTTAGAGCTTGAAAATTGGCAAAAACAAAAAAAGAAACAGATAAAACACTCGACCATAGATAATGTGAGTTGAAATTCCAAACGTTGCTATCTCAATGTCACAAAATTTTGGTAAAATTTCGGCATATTGAAATTTTTTTGCGCAAATGTACCTCCTGGAAATTAATTTTTTCGTTAAAAATGCCGAGAGAATCCAAGAGAATGCCAAGAGAAGACCCGTTATGAATTGTTCAACGATGAAATAAAAAATACTGAGAATGCTTTTAAAATGAACTCAAACGGTACTTGTACCGAGTATATTATGTACATCCGTTTTATGTACAATAGAAACTCCCTTATAGCTCGAAAAATGGCTTAAACAAAAAAAAAACTAGACAAAATAGACAAAACACTCGAGCACATCTAATGTGAGTTGAAATTCCAAACGTTGCTATCTCAATGTCACAAAATTTTGGTAAAATTTCGGCATATTGAAACTTTTTTTGTTACTTTACCAAATTTACCTTCTGGAAATTAAATTTTCCGTTAAAAATGCCAAGAGAATCCCGTGGATTGTGCACGACCCGTTGTCAATTATTCAACGATGAAATAACAAATACTGAGAATGCTCTTAGAATGAAATGGTTTTTGAAAAATCGTCAACGTTTGTTGGACAATTTACGTGACGATAAGCTCGTTTATAGAGCACAAAAAATTCGCGAACATTATGAGGAAGAACGAATTAAGAGGAGGAAAGAAGAATTAAAAAATGTGAGTATTTGGCTTATTTTAATTAATGCTGACTCGAAAATTGCATGAATTTTTTTGACTTTGCCAGAGCAAGGAGAAGGATAAATCGCTACCAGCTTGGAGATTACCCAAACCGGATGGTTCAGTTAATTTGGATATAATGAAGCCCGTCGATCCTTCCGTGCGTGCTATTCTCTACGAGCCTCGTGTCGAAAGTTACATAACTGGTTATAATTATTTGCGTGAGAGGTAAGAAAAAAAAAGAAAAATTACGAATTGTGTAAATTCACACAACGTCGTCACAACCATAAATAACTTTGTGAATTATCTATTGTTTTTTTTTCTCTCTTATTTCCATAGATACAAAGACAAGCCGGAGAATCGATTTTACTATCCGGACTGTACGAGTTGGCTGCATGGCTGGCGTTTGACCGACTATCCACCTGTCCCACCTACAAAAGTCGGCATGAGTTCGATAATTCAACAAACTTTTTATCAACGAAACAGTTCGAGCTTATATCCCGACCTGAAGCCAACTCGCACATGCCAAACGTCAAATGCAAAAAATTTCAACGAGATATTAACTTATTGACGGTTGCAAATGTTACATTGCAATTTTTTTTTTCTTTTTTCTTTTTTTTACAAAAAAAAACGACCTCTGTATATGCAAAATAAATAATGAAAATTCGCACGATTGTTCTGTCAGTTATCACAAAGAGTTGTAGCGGAAATGTCACGACTGCTAAATTTCAGTAATCTTCAAATTATTCTTTTTTTTAAATACTAAAATTAAAAAAAAATATAAAAAAATAGAATAAAGGTCCCAAAGGCCAAAGACCATCTCGAATTTCCGTGCCTCGATGATATCAAGACTTATCAATACCCCAGGTAAAATTAATATCAAAATTTTGTCATTGAATAATGCGAAGAATCAATAAATTTCCTCATTCGCAATAATCGTAATTTTCGTTTTCGTTTCTTTCGTAAAAAAAAAAAAACGAGCTCTGTGTATACAAAATAAACAATGAAAATTCGCACGATTGTTCTGTCAGTTGTCAAAGACTCGTGGCAGAAATGTCACGATTGCTAAATTTCAGTAATCTTCAAATTATTCTTTTTTTTTAAATGCTAAACATAAAAAAAAAAAAAATAGAATAATTGAAAAATCATCATGACAGATACACCCTCTCGAATTTCCGTGCCCCGATGGTATCAAGATTTATCAATACCCCAGGTAAAATTAATATGAAAATTATGTCATTGAATAATGCGAAGAATCAATAAATTTTCTCATTCGCAATAATCGTAATTTTCGTTTTCGTTTCTTTCGTAAAAAAATAAAATAAAATGTATAAAGATGCAGAATGTTTTTTCGCTGGGCGATATCATTCGAGCCGATTACGATGAACGGGTCACCGAACGAACAGGGCGTGCTCTTGGCGATATCGGAGTTACATCGACTTTCGTTAAAATCACTCCTGAGCAGATAAAAAAATTACGTCGTCTAACCGATCTTGATCCTGTTAAATTCTTGTGCGAGATTTATCGAATCGTAACAGGAAACTATTTCACAGATGAACAATACAGTTTGTATTATTTTCTTACGTCGTTTCTTTCGTAAAAAAAAAAAAAACGAGCTCTGTGTATACAAAATAAACAATGAAAATTCGCACGATTGTTCTGTCAGTTGTCAAAGACTCGTGGCAGAAATGTCACGATTGCTAAATTTCAGTAATCTTCAAATTATTCTTTTTTTTTAAATGCTAAACATAAAAAAAAAAAAAATAGAATAATTGAAAAATCATCATGACAGATACACCCTCTCGAATTTCCGTGCCCCGATGGTATCAAGATTTATCAATACCCCAGGTAAAATTAATATGAAAATTATGTCATTGAATAATGCGAAGAATCAATAAATTTTCTCATTCGCAATAATCGTAATTTTCGTTTTCGTTTCTTTCGTAAAAAAATAAAATAAAATGTATAAAGATGCAGAATGTTTTTTCGCTGGGCGATATCATTCGAGCCGATTACGATGAACGGGTCACCGAACGAACAGGGCGTGCTCTTGGCGATATCGGAGTTACATCGACTTTCGTTAAAATCACTCCTGAGCAGATAAAAAAATTACGTCGTCTAACCGATCTTGATCCTGTTAAATTCTTGTGCGAGATTTATCGAATCGTAACAGGAAACTATTTCACAGATGAACAATACAGTTTGTATTATTTTCTATTTCGATGAGGCAAAATTGTGTGCAAAAATTTTCAGCAAAATAAAATAAGAATGTTAAACGCAAATAATTGCTTTTGATTTTTTAAATAAATTTGATGTTTTTTTTTCTCATAGAAAAAGTATACGATTGCAACGAGAGGATTATCCTGTCGGCCATAGCTTTTCTGACTCTACCAGAGACTGTTGTTGAGTTACATCATAGAATTCCCATGGGAGAAACTCCAAAATTACGCCCAAAACGTGACATCATTAAATTCTCTATAAAATATCTTGGAGATTGTATAAAAAAAATTCATAACTCGTTGATTGTATAATTTATAGCCGTGCCAAATAAGATAGAGCCTCAAAAACATGCAGAGTCACCATATCTGGAGCCACTCTTTTCACGTCCTGACTGGCTAACGTATGAGAAAGAATTATATCTTTGGAGAAAACGGCGCGAACAGACACCTTTTCCCAGAGTAATTTTGCCACCATTATCTCAATATCCGAGAACCACCGAGATTAAAACTAGTCGAGATAGCGAACAAATTGATAAGCGCGATGAGGAGAAACTTGAGTCTTATCAGCAAGAAAATACTGATAAGTCTGAAGATTACAGTCCAAGAGTGTCAAGACGCGAAACAAAAACTCTCGACGTCCATGAGAACGAAATAATTGATAAGGCTAATGGGAGGGGTCATAAAATATCAAGTAGCAAGGCTGAATCTCATCAACGGCATGGAATGAATTTCTTGTCCGAAGAGAACAAAAATCACGATAAAATTGGAGATAAAAATAAACGTTCCGTAAGCAAAGCAGATTCTGTCCAAAAGTCTAGATCGAGTTTCGTTTTTCAAGAGAAAAAAGAGAAAAATCTTGGAGAGAGAAATGATGAAAATTATGATTATCAGAGTCGACATCCCTCAAAGAGGAAATCCTGCCTTGGTGAAAAAGAGACACATTTGACGGTCACTGGTATAACTGAAAATTATGATTTGCCAGATTATGCGATTTCTCGTGAAATCAGTGGATTTGCCTTCGTAACTCCTGAAAATAGCGACGACAGTTTTTTCGCTGCTTTAAATCATCCCGATACAAAAAAAGAATATCCTCGTGGAAGGGAAAATCTCTCGAGAAAATGGCAAGAATGGTTGTTGGAAATGGACGAGGAATTCATACAAGCGGAGAAGCAAGCAAATGAGATAATTAAAAGCGTTAAGAAAACTTTGAATCTCATGGGTCCTGAGCCAACTTGCGATGGTTGCTGTTCGTGCAGACAAACGAGAAAAGCGAATATAAAATATCATCGTACAAAAACTCCTAAAATGGTTATAGATTCTATAACGATGGATGGAAAACAAAATAAGTAAGTATCAAAGTTTTTTTAACAATATTTTCAGCCTCATTGTAAGATCCGATAAAAGAGAAAATTTCATTCAGATACGTGGTGGGTTCGTTAGTGATGAATTCACCAGCTCCGAGTCCCTCTGAGTCAATTGCTGATATTCCGGAAGTCATTGCATCCCATGAAAACATAATCAAGAACAAAATAATAAATTGTGTGATTAATGAGAAAGGAGAAACGAATTATTACGTTTCTGGATTTACCAGAGAAATTGAGCACGTGCCTCAAAAAATTCTCAGCAATTCTAAACTACCTAAAATTATAAAAAATGTACCACCGTGTGGCTGCGCCATTGAAAAATTCGTCAATGAGGGTTTGAATGTGGTGACGAGCGACGATAATATACCATGGACGAAAAATAATGATCAACCCTGTATTGGAAAAAAATACAGGCCAGGAGAGATTGGTGCTAGCTCTTGTCGTGATTATCCAAATGATAAAACGTGCAGGAGAAATCCTTTCAAGAAAAAAATTGACGAACAAATAAGAGAGAAACTTGAAGAAAAGGAAAATTTCGAGAAAAATAATTATCCGCCAAAGGAGAGAAATATGTACAGTATGGCGGATTTTCGACCATGCGGTGACGAGGATGGCATGGCGATTTGTGGTGGTCCATGGGGCGCTGTCAACATCCCTGATGAGAAAGAACTCGAACGCAGAGAGGCCGAAGCGAAACTTATTCGGGAGGTTCGTCAATGATTTGTTTTTTTTTTTTTTTCTAATTATTGATGCAAAACGAATGTGCCCTCTCGATTTTCAGAGTCCTCCGTGCGGCGACAAACCTGGTCGTGCAATTTGTGGCGCACCTTTTGGATCTCGACATCCAATACCGAAGAAGCCAAAGAGAGACGATGACGAGGACGAAGAAGACGAAGAGATCGACGAGGAAGAACTGGAGGAGAGAAAGAAACGCGAACGTGAGGCCAGAAGAAAAATTCGAGAGCCAAAGATTGAAAAACTTTTTAATCGGGATGATCGTTGCTATACCGTCGCCGATAAGAATCGAGGAGTTATTGACTCTTCTGCAGGAGCTCCAAATGAAATGCAAAAGTATCGCATGGCAAAAATGGCTCGTAAGGATAAAAAACTAAAAGCTTCAAAGGAAAAAGATACAGAATTGGATAATGATTTTCATAGCGAATCTAAAAGTATTACTAAACGTAATTCTTCGCTGAATGAAAAAAGCTTGAGAAAGCGAAGCTCGAGCGTTGAAAATGACAAAAGCTCGAGAAAGCGAAGTTCGATCGTTGAAAACGACAAAGATTTTAGAAGAAACGAGGATGAGGAAATTAAGAGGAAATATGAGAAGAAAAAAGTGAAAGACCAATGGAGAAGATCGAAAATTATGGCGAATAAATTGCTGATATCACCGGTCATATTTCCAAAAGATCCACCTGCAGCTTGTAAGAGAGAAGTTGTACGAAATTGTTGCGAAAATGACGAAATATCGGTCAATAACGAGTCGATAATTAAAGAAGGTCCTTTTGGGCGAAGAACAAAATCCGAGAAAGCTCTACCGGTTGAAAAAACATTAGTTTATCTGGTTAATCCCAACGAACCAGTAGAAAGTATTCCTGTGAGACCTGGTGGACAGCCCTGCAAATGCCGAGAGAACAGAAATAAAAAAAAAAAATTACTTTACAACGTCGCTGGTACGATAAAGGAGGGAAAAGGTAAAAGAGATGAAAAAATTTCGCACGTAATTGACGGTTTGATTTACATCACGCCAATACCAAGTGTTAGAAATAGCGAAGAATACATACCAGAATACGAGCTATACGATTCGCCATATGAGAAATGCTCAAGAGAACGAAAAAATGATGATTTCAAATACATCGAGAAATATCTTGGACCAAAGAGTTTGATGGTGAAAGAGCCAAAGAGTTTGATAGCGTGCAAATGCACGAGTATAAAGGAAAATATTGTCAATTCCTCGAGACAAGAAGAACCAAAGGAAAATGAAGAAATTGTCAATTCCTCGAGACAAGAACCAAAGAAAAATGAAGAAGAATTGTTGATGAAGGAAGTTGCGCTGCCTCGAGAGAAAAAATGGTCACGCGCTTACGAGGACGATGGTTTGATGAATTTTTTAGCTCGTTGTCGTGATAATGTTCCTTGCTGGCTAAGATGCGTCGAATTCTCCAAAGATGGCTGTTGTGTCTCTCCCAGAACACTCCAAGTGAAGAGACCCGTCTGTGAATGCAAATACGAGAGAAAAATAGTTAAACGTGACGAGGAAAAGAAAAATTGGATAAATCGTCAACAACGATTGAAATCTCAGAAAAAACAGCCTTACAGCCAATTTGAAGGGTTATCCAGGCCAATGGAAATTGATACTAAACTCATTATATCGGATGTTAAGAGAATTGCAGAAAAAGGCGATTCTAATGATAATCTTCGATATTGCGTTTCGGGTGTAACGCAGGACCTCGTTATGAGACCCCCTGAGTATATTATGACGGGAATTGGAATGCATACTCCAGTTACAACACCCGAGCCCAGTAAACCGGATATACCTATCCCTAAAGAACATCGTCACTGGTCGGTGACGAATATTCGAAAAAAATCTACAATTTCTGGAAATAGGAAAACTTCCCAAGTACGAGAATCGTCTGAGGGAAATTGGAGAGAGAACATCGCAGATAAGACTGATAAAAAACTCGATGTGCTGTTTGAAAGTGGTCAAGTCAATAAAGATAACTCGAAAGTGAGAAAATTCGATTCTAAAGGGGATAAGAGCTTGGCAAGAGATACGTATCATAGCAGAGGAACAGATCGTGTCGATCGAGCCAGAGGGAAAAATCGTGTCGATCCAGTTGGAGAGAAAAATGATATAAATCGAAGCAGAGGAAAAAATGATGCGAATCGTGAAAAAGGAAACAATGCCACGAATTACAGCAAACTAAAAGAAGAAGGCAAAAAGCGACGTTCTGTCTCCACCGTGCAGCAACCTCACGAATTTACTGCAGCTGGAACAGAATCCAGGAAGAAATCTTCTGAAAAAGAGCTGGAAAAATCAAATAAGAATAATGTGCGAACGAGTAAATCAACTGGAAATATCTCGGAAGAAAAAGGGATCATTTCGAAAAGAAAGAAAAAAGAATCTCCCATTAAAACTGATCTGAAAGAGCTTCTGAAGGTACGATATTAAGTTAAGCGATAAATTATCATACCACAAAGTTTTAAAATTCAAATATAATCAGATCGAGCTGAAGAAGATGGCAGTGGAAGGTTTTCTCTTTACAAAATTACCCGAGTGCTATAAAATGCCTCAGTTACAATACTGGATCATGTACAGAAAAGGAATAGCCTTACCTCCAGAAAAAAAACGTAACAATTGATATTTCTTCTTTAATAATAATAATTATTATTATTATCTAATAAATCATACGAATTTGCAGAAACGCTTATGGATGAAAGTTTGAAAATATGGAAATCTATGGAGACGGAAAAGCCCAAAAAGATTAGAGTACCTCCCCTAGTACTTCCGAAGAATATTAAGAATAATATGAATTGGGATAAATTTGACGAGATCAAGCGCGAGGTAAGAAAATTTGATTGATAAATAAGAGAATTGATTGGTAAAAGCGGGAATCTTATATATTGATCATAGGTGGAATTGAAGAGAGAACTATTCTATAGTAATCTTCGCAAATCGAGAGTACTTCAAGCTCGAACTATGTGGGGTTTGATGGAATTTGGCAAATTTCCGGGGATTTCATTCAAAACAGCTTTTTTCACGTATCAAGCGAGCAAGGAATCGGATGGATTTGTTTTCAAACCGTGGACGAAGGGGAAATAGACTCGGAAGAGCCGATTTCTTCACTTCTCGATCGAAAATTTATCCTCCGGATATTCTGTACCAAAAGCATTAATTATCCGGCGAATAACTATTTCTTCCAGACAAACCCTGGCGAAGAAATTGGGCAATATGTAAGTATTGAAATTAATTTATTCGGCAATCTGCACTAATAATAACATTGGCGACACTGCGTCAGCGGAAGTCCAAAGAGATCGACAATGTCGTTGATGAATTCGAGCAATTTTTCAGTTATTCATCCAGGCCAATATTTTTTTGCCCTTTCGTCGAATGAGTTAATCTTGGATAATTTCTTAGCTCTTTTAACAAGGAATTGGTGAAAAGTTAGAGATGTGTCACCGATCTCTATACCGTCCATTTCTACACGCACACTCGAATCTTCATTTTATTTTTTTCCTCGATAATTTTGCACCCTCACGCGTGTTTTTCATCTCGATGAATCAGCTAATTGAATATTTTCGTTAACGAATATTTAAATTAATTATTTACGAACTGTCACCGCATCCACAGACGACACGTATAGGCACAACAGCTGATAGTTTCGTAATGGCGATTCCTAACCTATAAACACGTTTAGTAATGACAAAATTCTCGAATTACTCGACAATTATGTGACGACGGAAAAGCAGACTCGTTCAGAGTTTTCTAACTGACGTGAAAACGCATATTTTCCATTAATTCTGCAAACGCTATGAAAAGCACGTTTCATTGAGAAATTATCGATGTAATGACAGGTGACTGCGGTCAAAAAAATTGTTACAATATGCATGTTTTTCCCGGGCAATTCCAGTGCGGAGGTAATCAGCGACGTCAAGCAGTGAGTTAGTGAACTATCCACAATTGTCATCAAATGGACACGCAATCTCGCGTAACTTATTATTGGAGAAAAAATTATATTTAAAAATTAAAATAAACGACCCAAATACGTGATAAATAAATTACAAATTTGTCATATCACAAGCTTTGACAATATGCCAGGCTGCTTTTTTTATACGTTGTTTTATATATTAATGGCGGCATGTCTTTGTTATCCTCCTACGGAATTTGTATCAGCTGGTATAACCATAACAGATATTTTTTCACCTCTGTTAGAGAACGAGGATGAATTTTTCATACAATATCACATGAAACGAACTATCGTCACGTCGTTTGTTCACTCGATCCTTCCAATAGGTATGAAACAAAAGTAATTTCTTTCTATTATGATTCTTGTGTTTGTTGTCACTCGTCACCTGTTGTTTTACACAGTTCATATACATATATATATATATATATATATCTATCTATCTACTATCAATCTTGTGTTTACTTTCAGGATATTTTTTGGGTTTATTTATGCTGGGTCACGTAAACCCAACACAAATGTTTCTTGGCAAAGATCATTCTATTGTATTAACATTATCCATATGTGCATTTATCGGTCAAGTGTATTCGGTGCAAAGAGTGGTGAGATGGTTGTATGACGATTTGGCTAGCCATCCAATAGGTAGACGACTCACAGCTTATTGCACTAATAATACATCATGGACATCTGTTGCTGCTGATATCAATAGAGAATACAGAAGGTACTGAGATATGAAAAAAAAAAAAAAATCATTTCGATCGATGTAAAACTCAATTTTAATCATACATGAGGATTTTTTTTTTTTAACACTCGCAATTGCAGGATAGAATCAAGATTGATCATACATACGAACAGTGTGACAAAAATTGTCGCGACTGATAATTGGATAATAAAAGTATCGCCTCATGATTTGCAAATTGCTCATCAGAGCGATACTGCGCTGGTTCTTAACAGAAGCGTTACTCACACAATGTCACCTACAACAAGAGGCGAAGTTCAGTATGTTAACATAGAGGTAAAAGTTTGGATCTCGATAAATTTTCCTTCGCCATTTTCACATTTTCTCTCAATTGTTTTTATCAAAATTTTTTTTCAAGGTCACACCAAGAAGAACTGGCGTTGATAAATTTAACATAAGACTCAATGCTCTTGACTTTAAAGATCTGCAAGATCGTGTTTCTCGTCCTATAACTGTTCTGCCCAATATAACATTTCACAAAACACTATTGGACCGATTTATTGATACTTTTAAGGAACAGGTCGCGGAAAATCCGCATTATTCCAGCGATCAGGTATATTATTTTTGATTTTGTGATCCTCATACGGAAATTTCGTTTTTATACATTATTTTTGTCGAGTTATTTTTTCTTTTTCATTTTTTTGTTCCAATTGTTTATCCATAGGAATTAGAGCAATGTGTCGGTTGTATGCAGGCAACGTCCAATGTAAAATTGACGAAACAATGCGGCGGCGATGAGGCTAGAAATGGTGGTGCAAATGCCTGCGTTATGTGCTATTGCCGTCCTATGTGGTGCATAGAATGCATGGCAAAATGGTTCGAGATTTATTTTATTTCCCAATATCGTGTCTAATAATTATACCATTGAGGGGATTAAATTATTTTATTACATGAAAAATTTCGTCTTTATTCAATGCAGGTTCGCCTCGAGACAAGATGAGAATTCTCCTGAAACATGGCTCTCGTCAAAGTGCATGTGCCCTGTGTGTCGTGCTAAATTTTGTATTCTCGATGTATCCTACGTGGATCCTACAACGAATTAATGAGAATATCAACTCTCGAAGAGAATGTAACGACATCATCCTAGTCGCATACGAATCGAGCGAACTGGAGCAATCTGTACCTCAAAAATAAGAAAAATTTATCAAATTATAATGGATGAAGAGAGTGCAAAAGTGGAGGAGGCTAACACACGTGTGTGCTGTGCTTGCCACGAACGTCCTGGAAGCTGAATTATTCGGCGACCAAAAAATTGTCCAAAAGTTCGATATCATACCTGAGACTTGAGCGAATAATATAATATCAGAGATTATTAAATAAGAGTCGGCTAATCACATCAATGTTTTCGTTTCTCGGTCATTTTATTAAAGAATATTCTATCGTTATAAATTAAAAAAAAAAAAAAGAAAACGATCGGATGATAGCTATATTTGAGTCTCGCTCAACGCCAAAAATCCCATCGGAAATCTTATGGGTTGATGTAATACAATTGAATGGTTAAAAAAAAATGTACGACAAATTTAGATCGGTAATTGTGTACTTAACAAAAATAACGTTAATGAAATTGTCCAAAAGTTCGATATACCTGAGACTTGAGCGAACAATATAATATCAAAGAGATTATTAAATGTCTAAAACTCGACTAATCACATCAATGTTTTCGTTTCTCGGTCATTTTATTCAAAGAATATTCTATCGTTATAAAAAAAAAAAAAAAAAACGATCAGATGATAGCACAGACTTTGGGTCTCGATCAACGCCAAAAATCCCATTGGCAAACTTATGGGTCGATGTAATACAATTGAATGGTTAAAAAAAAAAAAAATCATGAGATTTAGACGACCATGAGTCGCGGTGCAATATTCATAGCCATGAGTTCCTGGAAGAGAAGTTTTGCCGCATAGGGTAATCTGACTTGGGATATTTGTGTCTTATTTTTGCATCCCTTGCACTCGAATGTATTATTACGCAAATTGGCTATTGCTATGAGGCCGCAAAAATTGCAAACGTGAATTCTATAAGGATCGGAAACTTCGAAGAGACGTTCACGAAGAAATTGTGCAGCTCCGTGAGATATTTGACAATCGCGTTCCATTTCACCGAAACGCAAACCACCGTCTCTGTAACGTGAGAAAAAAGGATTTGAGTTTTGAGTTGAAAATCGTTCGAGTTTTCGTAAAGAGAAGAAAAAAAAAAAAACTTACCTCGCTCTGCCCTCCATAGGCTGCCTGACGAGAATCTGTACAGGTCCACGAGCTCTGCTGTGAATTTTGTCGTCCACCATATGTTTCAAGCGTTGATAATAAGTCGGTCCCAAAAATACCTGAGCGTTTATTTTTCGACCGGTGTGTCCGTTGTACATTATTTCATTGCCTCGCAATTGATAGCCATATTCTTGTAAAAGGGTTGAAATTTTTTGCACGTTTACCGCATCATTGAAAGGTGTAGCATCGCCAATTTCGCCCTTGTTAGCGGAAACTTTTCCTTGTATGCACTCGATCAAATGGCCAATTGTCATACGAGATGGGATAGCGTGAGGATTGATAATTATATCGGGCGTTAAACCCTCGCACGAGAATGGCATGTCCTCTTGTCTGTATTGAATACCGCACGTACCCTTTTGACCGTGACGAGAGGCAAATTTGTCACCTATCTGTGGTATGCGAACGCTACGAACGCGAATTTTACAAAATTTGTAACCCTCGCTGTTTAGTGTCAGCATCACCTGATCGACTATACCAGTTTCGCTGTTACGCAAAAATGTCGAGGCATCTCTCTTTGTGAAGCTTTTTGTCGTGCTGTCCAGCTGTGAAAGAAATTTACAATTTTTACTAATTCCATTTATCTCAAAAATTTCAACAACTTGCAAAAAAGCTTCTTTGCACGACTGACTATTTTTATATTGTTTTTTTCTCAAGAATACTCAAAATTCGATATTTTTTTTTGGTTTCACCAAAACTCTTTGACACCGTAAAAATATTTTAACAATTATTGAGAAAAATGAATCTTTAAAGTAGCATAAGAAAAAAAAAAAATTAGTCGCCAATATTTATAAAATATGGGCCAATAATTCTCAATTGATTTTGTCTAATAGGAAAATTAGAGTGTTTGTGCAAAAATGATTTTATCTCACCTCGTCATCAGTTTCTGGCAGTGTAATTGTTTTTCCTATCACGACATCGTCACCAGAAACACGAATACCCGGTGCGATAATTCCATCGTCGTCGAGTTTGTCATAAATAGCATTACGCATTCCCTGGCAAGTTTGTCTCGTTGGTTTTTCAAATTGTTCCTCTTGATCGCCAATTCTCTTGGATTCTGCATCTTTGTAAGAACGATAAAAGACCGAACGGAAAAATCCTCTCTCAACGGCACTGGCATTGAGAATAACGCTGTCCTCTTGATTGTATCCGGTATAACACAAAATGGCGACTATGCTGTTTATACCAGCGGGTAATTCACGAAATCTCAGATACTCCATTGATCTTGTGGTGACCAGTGGTTTGTGAGGATAATAAAGTACATGAGCGAGTGTGTCCATTCTTACATGGAAATTTGTTATGTAAACTCCCATAGCTTGTTTACCCATAGCACTCTGAAAGAATTTTTATTTGTTTTAATATTGTAAAATAATTAAATGATAATTTTCCTTAATTCGATGAATTATCGAGGATTAAGGGGACAGAGAGAAATCGAGAGGGAGAGACTTACTTGATAAGTATTTCTGGGGCTCTGATTGTGATCGGGGAATGGTATGATCGAGGCACAAACGCCGAGTATCATTGCCGGATGAATTTCGCAATGTGTATGAGTCGTACAGTAAGCTACGTCTTTTTTCATATTTAAATCATCGGGTGACATGGCTATCATGACAGTTTCTTCCTCGAGAGTGTCGATGTACTCGACGACCCCGCTGCTGACCAATTCTTGCCATCCGTCATTATTGTAGTCGCGCTCTTTGAGTACGTCGATGTGACGTTTTTTCAACAAAAGTTTTTGTCCCTCGACAATCAAGAGTGGCCTACTAATTCTTCCGGCATCGGTATATATTCTGATTTCACGATCTCTGATATCTCTTATCATGGAGACTTCCGAAACGATTATATCCATTTGTCTTCGTAATTTTCTCAGCGTAGCCATCAATTGATCAGGATCACGATGTATACCGACCCAGCAGCCATTTACAAATATTTTAGTAGCATCGGCAATGGCGCTCGGTGCAATTTCTTCCAAATTTTCCATCGACCATTCTTCCAAAAATTCGAGAATTGGCGAGGGTTGCGAGCCGACGCTGATGTAAGCCATCAGAGCAAGATTTTTCACGAGACCGACAGCCGCACCTTCTGGTGTTTCAGCAGGGCACAGCATACCCCAAAGTGTATTATGAAGCTGTCGAGGTTTTGCCAATTTACCATCACGGCCAATTGGAGAATTTACGCGTCTCAAATGCGACAATGTCGATGCAAATGTTAATCGATTCAACACTTGCGAAACACCAGCTCTTGCTTGATGAGCTTTTTTCTGATCACCCCAATTTCCGGTCGCCAATGAATAACGCAGCCCGTCAGTTATGATTTTTGTCTTTATCGCTAGCTCAAGATTAAAATCTTTTCCACGATCTATGAATTTTTGCGCGTACATGCGAACTTCCTTCATGAGATTCTTGAATAATCCGCGAAATAGAAAAGCTAGCAATGGTCCAGCAAGATCGAGACGTTTATTGCCATAATGATCGCGATCATCGAGCTCTCTGCGACCCAATGACGCGGACAATAGTCTGTGCACCATGTAACCGAGAAAATAGGCTTTCTTTGTCTCGCAAAAGTCACTTATACCAACATGAGGCAACATCTCTTTTTGTAGAATTTCACGGGCATATTTGACACGCCTGTCTCTCGTCACTCCAGGCCTCGCTCCACGTGAACCAATGAAATTTAGGGCAACGCTTTGCTCCTGAATCACAAAAGCCTCGTCCAGTGATGGTTTCACCATTTCCATCATTTCCGGATCATCGAAATCGTATATTATGTGCTCAAGAATATCACGGTCGGCGACAAAACCGAGAGCTCGGAATACAATCATTATCGGGATTTCTTGTTTTATATAAGGAAGAATAGCGATTATACGCTGTCCTATAGCAGATTTTTTGATGCTCTGAAAATTATGAAATTCTCGTCAATTTTTATTCAATTTCAAGTTTTATCCACAAAATTAAAAAAACAACATACGGCTCCACTTTTAGCCATCATATTGATCCAGAGTGTCGATGTTGGACGAGAACTGTGCTCCAAGCAAGAACGAATTTCCGCTTTGTACGCGTATTTTCCATCCTTCATACTGAATACGTAGACTGTGTTTGTTGCCATTTTTTCCTGAGCTATGAGTACCTGTAATAATTATGTAAAAGAACAAATGTGAATAAAAAAAAAAAAAAAAATTAATACATATAATACGATATTTTATTTTTGTCACCTTTTCAGATCCATTTATTATGAAATATCCGCCAGGATCCAAGGGACACTCGTTCAATTCAGTCAAATCACGATCGGCTAGCTGAGATAGTAGGCAATATTTTGATCTCAACATTATAGGAATTTTACCGATAAAAGTCTTTTGGTGCTGAGTTTCTGTAAAACGCATCAAATTAATTCCAGAAAATGTGAAAAAAAGAAAAAAAATCGCAGTCCTTTTTAATAGACATTAATTGGGTATAAAAAAATAATAATCTTACCCAATGGATCTTCTCCATCTTTTATAATTGTTTTTGTAATGTCTACATAAAGTGGTGCGGAATAAGTTAAATTTCTCAGTCTAGCCTCATTAGGCATCATGGGTGATGGCGCACCATCCTTTTCCCAATGTGTCGGCTTTGACAGATAAATCTGCTCGAATTTCAACAAATGCCTGAGAGGATTCTCAATCTCTCCCGAAGTATGCTGCGCCTCAGCTTGAAGATCAATTTGTGGCGAATCTTCGACGATTCGTTGCACCGACATCTCGATGAATTCATCGAAACTATCGAGCTGCTGACGCACCAGACCCTTCTCATCGAAATAAGCGTTGATAACGATCCAGCAAGCTTCTTGCCACAAATTTGACGATATCTCCTCGGTATCTTGTTCGTCATATTCCTCTGATGGGAAAATTCAAATTTGCATATTTTTGTAAATTTTTGGGGATTTTTGTAAATATCTCATGGAAAAAATTAATCGAGTATATTTTCTGCGTGAAAAATAACTTGTGGCAAAACAGCTGTAGGAATATTTTTATAAGCCTGGGCAAAGGTCTGTGAGTCGTGAATTTTTATTATTCTAAAATTTATTTACTCATTTTCTGGGTTTTTATTTATTTCCGCTTTTACTTTCACCTATATCGATTTTTATTTTACACCAAATAATTATAATTAAAGCAACAAAAAACAAAAAGAAGAGAGATGTGCCATTAATTGCCATATTTTGTCTTCGTTTTTTATTACTTGTTATCAATGAGAGAAACAAAAAGAGAGAAATTGAGAAAAATAAAACCATAAATGAGCCGAATATCTCAACATACTTATTATTATAGTGCATAGTTAGTGCAGATTCTTGCAACGCATGAACATTCGTAATGTTGATATAATTTTTCATTGGTAGAAGGGGGGGGGGGAGGCAGAGCGTACAGCTTTCTTTCGATATTGCCTGATATTTCGCTTAGAATAATGTATTGTTGTGTATTTCATATCTATTTATTGTTTCTCTCGCAGTTATTTTGCTCGAAGATATATTGACAAAGATATTTAGACATGGAGTGGATTGTTGTGAGCGAAAAGTGAGGTTAGGGAAGATTAGAAAACAAGCGCTGCGCAAATGTGCCGATACGACGGTAAATTTAGGATTATAACTTACCATCCTCGGGAACGAACATGCTGGCTTTCTTTTGGAAAGCCTCTTGTTACTCGTCGCACTGTCTGTCTGTACGATATTTGCAATAAATGAAGAATTAACGTTACAACTTCGTGTGAGAAATACTGGACTGCCGTTTGATAGTTTTCTTTTTAGGTTTTGGAACAATTTATGATACAGGACGACGAGCGCGACCTCTCGGCAACAGTGGCGACAGAGCTTCGCGCTTTTCCCGCAATCAAAGATGGCCGCCGTTGTCCCGACAGCTGGCGCCATCTGCGACTCGCAATCAGTACGCGAGCACTTGCTCGCAGGCTGATTGCTGATTTCGTTGTCGCGGGTCAGAATCGGCGGTTCGGCGAGGAAAAGTAAAGTCATAATTGTACACCGGTTCACCCACATTCCTACGTATATACATATATATATTTTTTGTTACAAATTGATTAACGAAAGTTCAGTGTCGGGACAGTCCTTTGAGGCGAAATAATTTTTATCCTCTCATCAACGGATTCGTGTAATTCTTCGATTGCAACGTCGAAGTTTCATAAACGCACGAATCCCATTGCATAACCTCTTTGAGTATCGTCGTATCATTTTAGAACAAAGTATACAATAATTATCATCGAAAATGTCTCGATTTCTAGTCAGTCTGTGCCCTCAAGTTAGGAAATTGGTAAAATTCGACAGTTTGAATTTCGAGTGTTTAGTTCATACTTGTTGTCATTATAAGTTTCAGCCGATACATTTTTATTATGTTTTTGTCCAGGTCGCCGTTAAAACATATTCGTTGACAAAGTCAAGTAGTTCGACAACCTTGCAGAATGCTCGTAATTTTTCTGTTAGCTCAAAGCTTTTCAGTGTTTGGCCACAAATTCAGAAACCAGCGCCAGAATTTGCCGGTACAGCAGTTGTAGATGGCGACTTTAAGGATATCAAACTATCTGACTACAGGGGCAAATATGTCGTTCTGTTTTTCTATCCACTGGACTTGTAAGTTATTTTTTCTATAAAACTCCACATACAATATTAACCCTTCAAATTCCTTAATCTTTCAAACACCATTATCGAATTTCAATTTTTTTTCTCTTAAAATATCTGAGGTTTTTTTCCATAAAAATCTCATCTACATGTTCTATTTTTCTATCCACTGGACGTGTAAGTTTTTTTTCGATAAAACTCCACATACAATATTAACCCTTCAAATTCCTTAATCTTTCAAATACCATTATCGAATTTCAATTTTTTTTCTCTTAAAATATCTGAGGTTTCTTCCATAAAAATCTCATCTACATGTTCTTTTTATCAAAAAAATGTCAAAACCATTTTTTTCCGAGGTTCTTTGATATTTGAGTAAAAATAAATTCTTACAATCTCTTTTAATTCAACAGATGGAGCTGATTTCATTTTTTCCAATATCTCAAAAGACTTTTGAAAAAAGTGAAAAATTTTACCTCAAAGATTATCAGTTCGATAAAGATTATATAACGAAATTACATCATCATTCCAGAAAACCTTGTGAAATATTTGAAATTCTGAGACTCGATGTAGTATTTTGTTAAAAGATCGCAGATAACATGTTCGTCAATGCAAATGAATAATTTGAATTTGAATTTACAGCACTTTTGTCTGTCCGACCGAGTTGCTAGCGTTTAGCGATAAGGTGGCCGATTTTAAAGCGCTGAATGCTCAAGTTATCGGCGTATCGACGGACTCGCACTTCAGCCATTTGGCATGGATAAATACGCCACGAAAGCAAGGTGGCCTCGGTGGTGATTTGGGTTATCCGTTGCTCAGTGATTTTAACAAACACATCTCGTCATCTTACGGAGTTCTTCTCGAAGAGCCGGGTGTTGCATTGCGCGGTCTCTTTATAATCGACAAAGATGGTATACTTCGTCAATTGAGCGTAAACGATTTGCCAGTTGGTCGTAGCGTTGACGAGACGTTGCGTCTTATAAAGGCTTTTCAATTCGTCGAGAAGCACGGCGAGGTTTGTCCGGCAAATTGGCAGCCAGATTCAAAAACTATCAAGCCAAATCCGAAAGACAGCAAGAAATATTTCGAGTCTGTAAATTAGTCTCGATTATAATGATAATAAAACGATACAAATACACCAATGAAATAGAAATATATGCAGTATGAACATTCGAGAATTGGTAAAGGAGAGAAGTGAAAAAAAAACAAAAGAAACAAAATAAACGAATAAAAATAGAAATGAGATTTTTTTTTATCCTTTCTCACATAGCTCATTGAACCTCACAATGAATCGATCGTCAATCGATGTACAAAAGAGAAGAATAAAAGACGAGGCGCAGATGTAAAAAAATGATTCTCATTTAATCGCACACGTGGCAAACATATTTGAATCTTTACCATTTTATAATGAGAGTGCAACTCTTGCTGTATTATTACTTGCTGCATACATACACAGAGATCACCACATTTGTATAAACGAACGAACGAAGGAAAAAAAAAAGAAAACGGGTGCTCGAGCGAGGAGAAGCAATTTGCAATGCCGGAAATGGCTATCTGTACTTCCGCGAGTTTTGCTGCGGCTCAAACACGTGCGCACACTCGGGAATTGTAAGGCGCGTGCACACACGTTACGTACGTTGGAGTTTTCCCGCAGGATCGAGATCGTTGATGATGGAAATGGGAGAGGGAAGCTGGGGCGTTTGGTAGTCGTCCCGGGTCCCTGGTCGGTTCAATCAGACGCAAAGGGCACGAGGGCTCGTGGAACTTGAATGGCTTGTAGATGAGGAACGAGGGGGCTGGAGGGAAATTCACGAAGGCTGCTGTGCCATGGCCGATGGAAACGCCGACAAGAGAGAAAGAGAGAGAGAGCGAGAGAGCAATCTCGTGCTGGTTGATTTGATTCTTTGTGGCGATGGGAGCAATAGCGGATCGAGTCAACGAAAGAGACCGTGTTCACGGATTATCCTTACTCGTCTCTCTCTTTCGCTACCACGAAATCTTTGACGAACCAATATATATATATATATATATATATACATCAATAGAGAGCATAGCTCGTCAAAGTGCTTCGATGAAAGTCTTATCGAAACTCTCCACTTTCACTGTAATGAGAGAGTATTATATCGTTGAGACATATATCGAGTATAATCAAAAGCAATATCAAACGTGATATGACTTTGTACTTGGAGGCAAAATTAATCATCGTAGATATAATCGCTACAGACGGGATATTCGAATATGTGGTGCGTCTAAAAATCGACCATGATGAATCGTATTCTATTTTCTTGGCTTTTGAGCCTTGAGGAAGGCGTCGAGGAAGTCACATATTTCGTCTAAAAAAACTTTTACGCGAGGTTCGCATTATCTATGCACGTAAAAATGTTGACTATAGCTCGTCAAAGTGCTTCGATGAAAGTCTCATCGAAACTCTTCACTTTTACTTTAATTAGAGAGTATTATATCAAAAGCAATATGAAACGTGATATGACTTTGTAAGGAAGTTTTTTTGGTGTTTCACATGTACAAGTCAATACAGTATTGTATCTCTATAGAGGATGAGAGAAGGATGAGAGGAAAGACGTTTTTCGTTTCTCGCCAAAGGCCTCGTGATAAATTTGCCAACTTAAAATCTGGGCGATATCGAACGTTTCTTAAAGAATTTTGAACGAGAATTCATTCGCAGTGAGGAAAAAAAGGATTGGAAGCTCAAAGTGTGCGTATGAAAATTTGCTCATTGAAGTTTAAATTACTCGGTATGTCCCAACGTTCAAGGTTTTTGACATCGGAGGAAGATTTTTTGGTGTTTCACATGTACAAGTCAATACAGTATTGTATCTCTATAGAGGATGAGAGAAGGATGAGAGGAGGAAAGACGTTTTTCGTTTCTCGCCAAAGGCCTCGTGATAAATTTGCGAACGGATGATGGATAAAAAGTGTGTATAGGCAGGGGAAGGAGGGATTGGAGAGGGGGTGGTTTATACGGATACGACGTAAAGGGAGACGAAGCGAGAGAATAAGAGTGAGCCTCGAGCACACCAAAGGGGATGAAGAGATGGTAGGGAGCTTATTATTTCTTAGCGAAAAAGATGTATATATATACATATATATATATATCTATATATGTGTGTATATATATGTATATAATGGAGTGATAAATATATAGACCGGGGACGTTGCCGGTAACGCCCCAAAGTAAGGGATAAAGTAACCGGAGATGAGCGATGGCAAAGAGAGAGTAAGGGGAAAAGGAGAGAAGGCAGCATGCTCAGTTGGTTGGGAAAAAACTGAAAAGCGACGCCAGAGATAAACGGCTCATCCTCTTTCCTATCTCACCAAATCCAATCCTGTCGTCATCGTCGTCGTCCTCGTCGTCGTCTTGCGTATGGAAGTCTCTCAGGACTAATCATATTCGAAGCATCGCGTTTTTACCCTCCTACTCGTTGCTCCACTTCGTTTTCTCAAGCACAGCAGAGAGAGAGAGAGAGAGGAGAGGAATATTTTCTCTTGATTTTTTCCAACCATGATTCTTCTTTTGAGGACGAAATTGCGTCTCTATATAAGCTCTCATTGAAGGTTCTATACTCGTCAAGGATCCTTTTTTTTCATCCCCTTCATTCTCTTGTTCTTGTTCTTGTTCTTGTTCTTCTTCTTCTTCTTCTTCTTCTTTACTACACCGATGTCTCCATTATTGGAGAGACAAGAATGGTACAAAAGGATTTTCATACAAATCCGGTTGAAATCCCATGAGGATATCTCGGTATGTTTTGTTTTCACGGATTGTTTCGTGATATCAAAACTTTTCCCATTTTCGCAAAGTATCGTTGATGTTGAATTCTAGGCTGTGTGTGTGTGTGTAGTTGTACGAGATACTCGAATATATGGTGGGTCTAAAAATCGACCCTGAAGAATCGTATTCTATTTTCTTGGCTTGAGCCTTGAGGAAGGCGTTGGAAAAGCATCGAGAAGTCAAATATTTCGTCTCAAAAATATACTTTTACCCGAGCTTGGCATTATCTATTCACGTAAAAATGTTGAGTTTGATGATATTTCATGATGATGTGAAAGCTCGCAGTAGATTTGTGAATGTACAGGGTGCAAAGATGTTATATTGTCTATATATATATATCCATATGTATGTATGTATATATATATATGTATATATATATATATGCGAGGTGAGAAAGAGCAAGGGAGAGCAAGGGATGAATACATCAACGTGGAATATTGTGCGGGCGGAAAGAAAGTCCTGACACCATTCTCATGATTGTGTTGCAGTCAGTCAGGTGAAAAATGGGGAGGAAAGTAGTGCCTCACTTTTTTTTTGTATCACCCATGAGACCATGCTGGCGATATATTTAAATATACACATACTGTATGGTTCGGAATGAACACAAAAAAAAAAATCACACACGTCTGACATTATTACAGTGGGATGAATAAAAGAAAACAATTATTTTTCTTGGTCTTTGGATTGAGATCAAAGGATAAAATAATTGTACAGTGAAATAGGGATGAAAGAATCGAATGATCGATTTCTGGATCAACGATAAATACAATTTTGATAAATTTAGGGTTCAAAATATAGTAAGAAGACGAAGACTAGACGAAGTAAGAAGTCTAAGTTCAAAAATAAAAAAAATTATTACATTTAATTGGTTCTCTTGTGTCATTTGATTTTTTCTGAAATAAAATAAGATATGGCATATTGTTAATTAACTATTTCCAAATTGTTTTGATTGATTCCCTGACCCTGGGCAAGTACGAAACGTTAGAAATTAATATGTGGGGTTGCAAAGAAAAATTAGAAGACAAAGAGGGAACCTCAACAATGACAAAAAAATGACTGGGAAAGGGGGCAGGGTGGATGTTCGGGAAAAGGGAAAATAAAACACAGTCCAAACCACTTTGAAGGACAGGAGTGTGAGAGAAAAATGAGTAATGGTTTGTGTATCGTAAAAATTATACATAGAAGAAAATCTGGGCTGCCTCGAGAAACTGACTCTGCGCGAGTACGAAACGTTAGAAATTAATATATTGGGTAGCAAAAAAAAATTAGAAGACAAAGACGGAATCTCGATTGAGTGCAGACAAAAATTAGAAAAAATTATTTGTGTACCGTAAAAATTATACATGGAAGAAAATCTGGGCCACCTCGAGAAACTGACTCTGCGCGAGTACGAAACGTTAGAAATTAATATGTGGGGTAGCAAAGAAAAATTAGAAGACAAAGAGGGAATCTCAACAATGACAAAAAAATGACTAGGAAAGGGGGCAGGGTGGATGTTCGGGAAAAGGGAAAATAAAACACAGTCCAAACCACTTTGAAGGACAGGAGTGTGAGAGAAAAATGAGTGATGGTTTGTGTATCGTAAAATTTATACATAGAAGAAAATGTGGGCTGCCTCGAGAAAGAGGAAAAGACAGTAGACGCTATTGGGTGGCCATTGGGTGGTTGGAGTGAGCTGTGAGCGTGCATCCATCCATATCAATCCGTGTGGAGGGAGAGAGGAGTGAGTCCTCCATCTCTCGGCTACTACTGCTAGCTTTGATTACTTGTTTTAATCTTCCGACTGGCGGGCGAGCATCTGTCACTCAAAATCCGTAATTGCGAGCCACCCTTTTGCCCGGCTATGATGCGAAGAGCAACCAGCGCGGAGCCCCCCCTCACCCCCTCGTGTTTTCACCAGTACCGCAAAATCTACCCCCTCTGCCTTAGAGCTTTATATAGTGCACGAATATACATCGTGGAGAGTAGATTGTCGTTGCTCGTTTTTCGTACCGTATGGCATGTTGGATTCTTTTTCTCGTCATTGCCTTCTTACAAAAGTTAATGCCAATGGTAAAAATGGTACAGTGTGCTCAGCCACCCTTAAAACTTTTGAGCTTCGAGATTCCATTTATGTAATTACGAATATATTAGCAAATAAATTCTTGTGAATTTTTTTTCGTCATTTCCTTCTTACAGAAATTAATGCCAATGGTAAAAAAATGGTACAGTGTGCTCAGCCACCCTTAAAACTTTTGAGCTTTGAGATTCCATTTATGTAATTACGAATATATTAGCAAATAAATTCTTGCGATTTTTTTTTCGTCATTTCCTTCTTACAGAAATTAATGCCAATGGTAAAAAAATGGTACAGTGTGCTCAGCCACCCTTAAAACTTTTGAGCTTCGAGATTCCATTTATGTAATTACAAATATATTAGCAAATAAATTCTTGCGAATTGTTTTCGTCATTTCCTTCTTACAGAAATTAATGCCAATGGTAAAAAAATGGTACAGTGTGCTCAGTCACCCTTAAAACTTTTGAGCTTCGAGATTCCATTTATGTAATTACGAATATATTAGCAAATAAATTCTTGTGAATTTTTTTTCGTCATTTTCTTCTTACAGAAATTAATGCCAATGGTAAAAAAATGGTACAGTGTGCTCAGCCACCCTTAAAACTTTTGAGCTTTGAGATTCCATTTATGTAATTACAAATATATTAGCAAATAAATTCTTGCGATTTTTTTTTCGTCATTTCCTTCTTACAGAAATTAATGCCAATGGTAAAAAAAAGGTACAGTGTGCTCAGCCACCCTTAAAACTTTTGAGCTTCGAGATTCCATTTATGTAATTACAAATATATTAGCAAATAAATTCTTGTGAATTTTTTTTCGTCATTTCCTTCTTACAGAAATTAATGCCAATGGTAAAAAAATGGTACAGTATGCTCAGTCACCCTTAAAACTTTTGAGCTTTGAGATTCCATTTATGTAATTACGAATATATTACCAAATAAATTTTTGCGATTGTTTTCTCGTCATTGCCTTATTACAGAAATTAATGCCAATGGTAAAAAAATGGTACAGTGTGCTCAGTCACCCTTAAAACTTTTGAGCTTTGAGATTCCATTTATGTAATTACAAATATATTACCAAATAAATTTTTGCGAATTTTTTTCGTCATTGCCTTCTTACAGAAATTCATGCCAATGGTAAAAATGGTACAGTGTGCTCAGCCACCCTTAAAACTTTTGAGCTTCGAGATTCCATTTATGTAATTACGAATATATTAGCAAATAAATTCTTGCGATTTTTTTTTCGTCATTTCCTTCTTACAGAAATTAATGCCAATGGTAAAAAAATGGTACAGTGTGCTCAGCCACCCTGAACACTTTTTCTGACTTTGATGCCATTATAAA
>OY769905.1:28549883-28554883 GCA_963669185.1 Dyspetes luteomarginatus
ACGAGCGCCCGTTTTTTTTGTCCTACCCGATGGCGATCTCTCACTCGCACCCCCTTTCGTCCGATTATTCTAGCTCTCAGTCTCACCGCGCGAACACAATGAAGAATCCACGCTGAACGATATCGCGTTCGATGAAACAATGTGAATCGTGTGGCAATCATAATTTCGTATACATGGATCGCCATTGAAACATCCGATCAAATGGTAATTTCCCATATCACTCGGTTCTTTTCAGTGTCTGGACTTTTCTCTCTCTCTCTCTCTCTCTCTCTCTCCCTTTCTCTCCCTCTATTTTTCTCTCTTTCTCTTTTTCTCTTTTTCTCTCATTCTCTCTTCCTTTGTGCCTGGCAATTAGCGATTTTGGATGTAACGATTTTGATCCATCCCCCATCCCTTATCCCCCATGTATGTGATTCCCACCCCCTTCCCCCTTCCCATCGAATAGAAAACCATTCAATAAAAGTGTAACCGATAATTTATGTGCTTAAAATATATGTAGCATTTCTTAGATATAATTTCAAAAAAATTTCTCTTTTGTTTGTTTCATCCCCATAAGAACCCTTATCGTAGCCCCACCCCCGGAAGCCTCCCCGATTTCTTAAGAAATCGGAACTTTTATCGGGACATCACTGGGACTGCCGGGAATGGCCATTGAAACATCCGATCAAATGGTAATTTCCCATATCACTCGGTTCTTTTCAGTGTCTGGACTTTTCTCTCTCTCTCTCTCTCCCCCTTTCTCTCCCTCTCGTTTTCTTTCTTTCTCTTTTTCTCTCTTTCTCTCTTCCTTTGTGCCTGGCAATTAGCGATTTTGGATAGAACGATTTTGATCCATCCCCCTTTGTATGTGATTCCCACCCCTTTGCCCCTTCCCATCCCCTTCACCCTTCCAATCCAATAGAAAACCATTCAGTAAAAGTGTAACCGATAATGTCTTAGCATTAGTAATATATAAGCTTAAATAAATAAGCTTAAATAAATAAGCTTAAATAAATAAGCTTAAATAAGCTTAAAATATAGGGAGCATTTCTTAGATATAATTTTAAAAAATTACTCTCATGTTTGTTTCATCCCCATAAGAACCCTTATCCTAGCCCCCCCCGGAAGCCTCCCCGATTTCTTAAGAAATAGGAACTTTTATCGGACATCCCTGGGACTGCGGGGACTGGCAATGGTCAAAGTTTTCTATTTTATGGATGAGATAACAAAAGATTGGATATTTTAAATATTAGTTTATCTTCTTGACTTTAAGTGGAAAAAAAAGTTTATGATAAATATTCATCGGCATTAAAAGATTTATGAAAATATTTTCTTCATCCCTTATTTATTCCGTGAAATAATATTATGAAAAATGATATTTTTTAAAAAATTTCAATTTTAAGCCGCATTAGACACTCGAGATGAAAATTATTAAATAATTGAAAACTTTATTTTCGCGTTTTATTTTTCTGCAGCCCCGCGTTCGAGTGTTATTTTGCACGTTCGTTTATATCTTTTGCCTCATTTTTGTATTTTTACAATTTTTAATACCAATTGGACGTGTGTGGTACGTGATGTACCTTGGTCGGGTATATATATATATATATATATAATGCAGTAGGGAGGCCCGCGCGCAGAGTACGAAGGACCACGTCGACTTTTTCAGAATTTTTTTTTTTCCTCTCTCAATATCAATATTGTAAAAGTTTTAGCTCTCGTGAGAAAAGGGAGTAAAAAAAAAATTTGCGAGAGCGCCCGTTGCGCCTGACGGAAAAAATGGTTATTACGACGATCTCGCATGGTGCATGTGAGAGTGCAAAAAAAAAAAAAAAAAAGAAAAAAAAAACCGATTGCTCCAGCAAAAAATGGGCGCACTCACATCCTCCTCTCTTTATTATACACAGATAGAGCGTGAGGATGTTTTTCTGTACGCAATGCGCTTTTTCTGATACCGTGATGAATTATTTTTGTTACTTTGCCGGGTGTTATGGAGGGCGAGATAAAGGCCGAAAGCGAGAGAAATGAAATATAAACGATATATATCTAGTATATTTTTTATACAAAACTATATATATATATATATATATATAAAAAAAAGGCTTCTTATACAATACGAAATATGGCATATGCATACTCGAAATTGGTATGTATCTCGATTCATGGACCAACTAGCTCGCATTCTCTACCTTTTGCCCTTATATATGGGAACACACATACACACATATATATATATATATATATATATATATATATATACAAATCTTTACCTTTTGGTCCTATATATAGGAACACACATACATATATATATATAAATTTACACAGATCTCAACCCTTTGGCCCTATATACAGGAACACACACACACACACACACACGCATATATATATATATATATATATATATGTATACAAATCTTTACCTTTTGGTCCTATATATAGGAACACACATACATATATATATATATAAATTTACACAGATCTCAACCCTTTGGCCCTATATACAGGAACACACACACACACGCATATATATATATATATATATATATATATATATATATATATATGTATACAAATCTTTACCTTTTGGTCCTATATATACGAATACACACACACATATATATATATATATATATATATATATAAATTTACACAGATGCATGCATGCAGATATTAAGCGTAAGCCACGAATTCATTGGATGCACGGGAGAGACGATCTCACGAGAGTTTTGATGGAAGTATATAAAAGCACAGAGAGCTCTCGGTGCTTCTCTCTGCATTCTGTACACATAGACTCCACTTTTGCATAGCGAAAATCACGGAAATACGGATATATATAGATATAGTACACATACATACATATATATATATATATATATATATATATATATATATATATACAGTCATGGAAATTCGCAACTTTAGTTTTCGCGGATCGTGAGTTGATGCTCGCCCTTTATCTCTACGTAGTTATATATATATATATATATATATATGTATGGATATATCTCATCGAGAAATATAAAGCAATATTACGCTAGTACGAGAGAAATACGAGTGAATATGTACTATATATACATAACACCTTTCTATGAGATCGAATTGCATTCGAGCAAAGATTCGTAAGATATCTAATGCTTGTATATATTTTTGTGCGTATATCCATACATATATATCCATATATATATATATATATATATATATATATATATATATATATATCTAGGACATGTTTATTACACGCAGTACGAATTTATTTTGAATACTCAGACACGAAAAAGAGAAAAACAGAATGGAGAGGAAAGTATATATATATATATATATGTATATATATATATATAAATATATAGAGAATATCCAGTACGGGACACACACGTTTTGCCTCCACGAATCTCCGTCTCATTGAATGCGACGATAGAGCACTCGCGAGTAAAAGTGAGACAGGCACATGGTGCTTATGGTAAGGGGGTAGGAGGGGGGGTTGGAGCATCAGCAATAGCAGAGCAACAGCATGGCATAAAAGAGCAAGTGAAAAGGGAGCCTCTTTTTAATCTAGCGACGATTCAACCCCCCCCCCCCCCCACCCTCTCCCGCTCCTCTCCTTCCCCTACCCCCACCTCCACCAGCCTATCATCCCCCGTGCCCTTTCCATTACGTCTCCTTTCATAGTTACGTGCTTAGTGCTCATACCCATTGACTCCCTCTATTCCATCTTCGTTTCTCTGTTTTTTTTTACTCCCTTCGATCTCTACTTTCCCCCATGTACTCTTTACACCCTCTCGCAGCTCATACAGCATGAGATTATTACTATATATATATGTATATATTTTTTTATGGTACGTACACGAGGTTTGATGCTATATATATATATATATGTGGCCTTTTTACGTTTTGTGCACCAACTGGTGGGCGAGTGATGGTTCGTGTTTTGGCTTTATCCATTCTTTTTTCCACTATCTGTACAGCAGCATTCGAAAAACACCAGAATTCCTGCAAGATCATCGGCTAATGTTCATAAATGGTGTATGCTAAAAGTTGAACAATTGCATGCTAAAATTTGAGCACTTGGAACAATAAATAATGGGCTAATGGGCTAAACAATAATAATGGGCCTGTTCTGGGTTAAAATAACGGTAAAGTGAGACTAAACATTTTTTATTTGACTCCCCCCCTTTTAGTATGTTTGAGAAAAATATGAGAAATTATCCCAGCTTAATTTTCAAATTATAAAAAATAAAACAAATTGGGGTGCTTTTTTTTTATCAACAATCTGCTGTCCAATAACAGACGCGTGTCCTTATCTCCAAGAGTAACGAATTTTTTTTTTATTTCAATGAAGAATTTTGCTCGAAAAAATGTCGATTAATCGATATCATACGCAGCATGAGAATATACTATATATATAAATTTTTATAGTACGTACGAGAGGTTTGATTTTATATATGTGTGGAATTTTTTTCCACTATCTGTACAGCGGCCTTCGAAAAACACCAACATTGCTGCATGATTGCTGGACTAATGTCCATAAAAGGTGAAGCTACAACCCACTTTGAACAATAGATAATGGGCTAGAATGGGCCTGTTCTGGGTCAAAATAACGGTAAAGTGAGACTAAACATTTTTTATTTCACTCCCCCCCTTTTAGTATGTTTGAGAATAATATGAGAAATTATCCCAGCTTAATTTTCAAATTATAAAAAATAAAACAAATTGGGGTGCTTTTTTTTTATCAATAACAGACGCGCGTCCTTATCTCCAAGAGTAACGAAAAAATGTTTCATTTCAATGAATAAATTTTGCTCGAAAAAATGTCGATCAATCGATAACGTTTAATTGTAATGAAATAATAATTGTCAGGGTCATCCCCATTTTGACCTGGAACCTGGAACGTTCCATATGTGTATACATATATATATATATATATATATATAGTGACTAGAAATGATATAAACGATGGCTTAACGTGCGTCGTGGCAGTCAACGAGAGCGTTTCGTGGTGTGGCAAAAGGGACCACCCTTGGGGCGAA
>OY769905.1:28558603-28571103 GCA_963669185.1 Dyspetes luteomarginatus
TGGACGACTCGAGAATTTGCTCTTAGTACGACGTCGACGTCGACGTCGACGTCGACGAACCAAGAGTATGGAGAGCGCTCAGCCTGATTGCGTGGGGTAAGAGTACTTGGAAAAGTTACGTACCGAGCACACAAACACACACACACACACACATACATAGAAGAAACCGCGAAGCTGATACGCCACATTACAGATGAGATTGTGTTGCATTACTCGAGACGTGATCGACTTTCCCCAGGTGGATATTTCCGAATCGCTCTTCCCTCTTTTTATTTTTTTATTTTTGGCTTTCTCTCTCACTCTCGAAGACGAGAGCTGAAATACACAAGCACAAAGTAATAAAAATAAAAAAAAATAAAAAGTAATCAACGATAGAGAAATTCACGATTCTCGAATTCTTACGAATACCAAAGAGATGGATGATAAAAAAAATTTGAGAAATAAATTTCGATCAATCGCGACGATAGAGAAATAAATTTAATAGAGAAACAAATTTCGATCAATCGCGTAAACGAATTTTGAATGAAACTGACCCAATAAGGGAGAATGGTACGAGATTTCAAGATGTACCAAATGCCAAATTTGAGGAAATCTCAAGTGTTACCTCGACATCTGGTGTCAAATTTTAAATTATGGTTAAATTTTAAACTAATATATCTAAGGATTGCCATGTATCGCAGAATCGAAAAATCAAATTATTTGTTGGCCATTCCCAGCATGGTTGGGTTTGGAACAACAAATGGAGCAACAAATTAAAAAATAAGAGAAACAAATTTAGATCAATCGCGTAAACGAATTTTGGATGAAACTGACCCAATAAGGGAGAATGGTACGAGATTTCAAGATGTACCAAATGCCAAATTTGAAGAAATCTCAAGTGTTACCTTGACACCTGGTGTCAAATTTTAAACTAATATATCTAAGGGTCGCCATATAACGCAGACGCGAAAAATGAAATTATTTATTGGCCATTCCCAGCATGGTTGGGTTTGGAACAACAAATGGAGAAACAAATTAAAAAATATGAGAAACAAATTTCGATCTTTCAAGATGTACGAAATGCCAAATTTGAGGAAATCTCAAGTGTCACCTTGACACCTGGTGTCAAATTTTAAATTATGGTTAAATTTTAAACTAATATATCTAAGGATTGCCATGTATCGCAGAATCGAAAAATCAAATTATTTGTTGGCCATTCCCAGCATGGTTGGGTTTCGAACAACAAATGGAGAAACAAATTAAAAAATATGAGAAACAAATTTCGATCTTTCAAGATGTACCAAATGCCAAATTTGAGGAAATCTCAAGTGTCACCTTGACACCTGGTGTCAAATTTTAAATTATGGTTAAATTTTAAACTAATATATCTAAGGGTTGCCATGTAACGCAGAATCGAAAAATGAAATTATTTGTTGGCCACTGCCAGCATGGTTGAATCTCTTCAGGATAATTGTGAATGTTCCACACGGTGAAAAAAAAAAAAGAATACAGCATTATATAGGAGTAAAAAAAAAACTGATACGAGTTGTAAGAATAAAACAAAAACTCACGTGTTTTATACTGACGCAATATCTTATTTATCTTATTTTCTTTTCTTTTCTTATCTTTTTTTGTGTTATTTTTTTTTCTTAATATTGACACGTAGGCATCGTTCATATTTTTTTCTCTCACTCGTCGATATTAATGACAAGGACATTGGCTCCTTTGCGAGTAATTGTCGGGGTATGACTGACATTTGTCGTTGATCTCGAGATTGGCAAGATCGAGTCTCGACGATGATCAAGACGAAGATTATTTTCCATTGTCGTTTGCGATGGGCGATCTGATTTAAAAAATGGCCGCTGACAGATGTCACTAGGGTGGTCTTGACCAGCGCTGAATATCCGAGGTACATCCGTTTGGCCATATTGATTCTGTTGCCGATCGTCCATTTTGTAATTTTCATTATCCACATTCTTGGATAATTCGTAATCTTGCAGATCGAATGTAGATCGTTGAATATTTAGGGGGATGAGTTGATTGTAATTATCGGAAAATTGTCGGGAGGGTTATTGCGAGGATTGAGGGGTTGTTTGAGGATTCGGTGGTGGTGGAGGTGGCGGTGGTGGCTGCGGATGTACCTGATGAGTCAGCATACTGTGAGCTTGCACGTGAGATGGATGATGATGATGCTGATGATGATGAGAATAAAATATGGCTGGACCACCGGATGGTACACAACCGGAAGTACCAACCCCAACGCTATGGGGCATTCCACCGGTTACCGAAGATGGCGCCACGCTCGATGCTACCGAACCTCCACCACCACCACCACCAGATGACGCTGATTCGTGCAATCTTAAAGGGGCTTGTCCACTGTCACGATGCTCGTGATATATAACAGGAATTCTAACGAGCCTTTGTGCAGCGTGCTGAATATTTGCTGCCTCAAGTTCAGCGGCCAATTGTCTCTTCCACTTGTTACGACGATTTTGAAACCAAATTTTAACTTGTGTCTCGGTAAGACCAAGAGAAGCCGCGAGACCGGCACGTTCCGATGATGACAAATAACGTTTACGATCAAATGTACTTTCCAACTGGAATACTTGAGATCTTGAAAAAACCGTTCGCGTTTTTTTCTTTCTTTTAATCTTGCCGGAATCACAACCCTCACCCCCAACTTGAATCCCCTGACCACCCGATATGTTTCCGGTTGACGAGGAATTCTGATGTCCTCCACCCGAATCACCGACGTCGCTGCAGTCACCAGCGTCCTCACCGTCACCAAGATCGTCCTGTCCGTCACCGCTTGGACTTCGTCCACCTCGATGATGCAAACGGTTCTCCGAACGATTGTCGTCGTCCAAATCTTCTGAAAATAAAACAATTTTTACACGTGCAAATGATTTTAATACTCGTGGAAAAAAAAACGAATTTTACTTATTTTATTACTCTTTCAATTATTTACTATACTATACGATCCTACGATCCGAGTACCTACGATCTAGTGGAATGAAATCGTATTATGAGATTTCATGATGCAAAATTAAAAATTCCAAACGATTTTGATATTCATGGAAAAATAAATTTTATTTATTTTCGACTTGAGACTTGAGCTTATGTCAGTCTAGAGGATTTTTCAGCTGTTAGAGAAACAGATCAAGGATAATAATCGCCTACGATCTAGTTAAATGAAAATTTAAAAAATTATAATAAATTTACAATTGCGTAGAATTATCGAATTATTTAAATTTAAATGGCGGTTCAAAGTTCATCCTCATAATTTATCGACATCCCCAAAAATAAGCTTTCTCCATATATACGTGGACGTAAAAATCGAGACAATAATTTCTTAACAAATATCAATTGGTATTTGTTATTATTATTAATATTATTTTAAGCACACGAATAAAGTGATCGATGAAAATGGACAATCATTGCTTGGCATTATTTTTAAATGAAATTCGTGCGACACTTTCGTTAAATATCGAATACAGGAATATGATACATGAGTATTTTGATTGCCAGTTCTATAGTGCTGGTTCTTTGTGTGCGTACCGATTTTTTGAGGAAAAAGGATTGTGAGAGGAATTGTCATTTTTAATTTATCGACATCCCCAAAAATAAGCTTTCTCCATATATACGTGGACGTAAAAAATCGAGACAATAATTTCTTAACAAATATCAATTGGTATTTGTTATTATTATTAATATTATTTTAAGCTCACGAATAAAGTGATCGATGAAAATGGACAATCATTGCTTGGCATTATTTTTAAATGAAATTGGTGCGACACTTTCGTTAAATATCGAATACAGGAATATGATACATGAGTATTTTGATTGCCAGTTCTATAGTGCTGGTTCTTTGTGTGCGTACCGATTTTTTGAGGAAAAAGGATTGTGAGAGGAATTGTCATTTTTAATTTATCGACATCCCCAAAAATAAGCTTTCTCCATATATACGTGGACGTAAAAAATCGAGACAATAATTTCTTAACAAATATCAATTGGTATTTGTTATTATTATTAATATTATTTTAAGCTCACGAATAAAGGGATCGATGAAAATGGACAATCATTGCTTGGCATTATTTTTAAATGAAATTCGTGCGACACTTTCGTTAAATATCGAATACAGGAATATGATACATGAGTATTTTGATTGCCAGTTCTATAGTGCTGGTTCTTTGTGGGCGTACCGATTTTTTGAGGAAAGAGGATTGTGAGAGGAATTGTCATTTTTAATTTATCGACATCCCCAAAAATAAGCTTTCTCCATATATACGTGGACGTAAAAAATCGAGATAATAATTTCTTAACAAATATCAATTGGTATTTGTTATTATTATTAATATTATTTTAAGCTCACGAATAAAGGGATCGATGAAAATGGACAATCATTGCTTGGCATTATTTTTAAATGAAATTCGTGCGACACTTTCGTTAAATATCGAATACAGAAATATGATACATGAGTATTTTGATTGCCAGTTCTATAGTGCTGGTTCTTTGTGTGCGTACCGATTTTTTGAGGAAAGAGGATTGTGAGAGGAGTTGTCATTTTTAATTGACAGTTTCCCGCACGAGTATTATTTGTTTCATCAAATATATAACGGCGAAAATTGTATTTTATCCGGAAAATGAATAGAGAGAAAGAGAGAGAGCGAGAGAGAGAGAGAGAGAGAGGGGGGAGAGTTGCTCGAGTAAATTCGGCGTGTTGTCCATAATATTGTTGAATTGGCGATAGGACAAATATTTCAAAAGCAGATAGAGAGAATTATGAAAAGGTGAAATAATATATAGTTTATCTGGGATGTCTCGGAGACAAGGGAAAATGCTTCATGAGCCGGAATAGGGCAAGTACTTAGACAGAAGGTGGCAGGAGCAAAACGATCGACGGGTAAGGCGATCGACGTTGGTTTGTCGTGGCGGAAGCCGTGGAAGCCCCACTAAATTATAGTCGTACAAGGGCGTACTACACCCTATCTCTTCACAAACCTCTCCCTCTTTCTCGTAATTTACAACATATATATATTTATGTACCAAGGGAGGAGGTGGGGGGCTATGGCTCTCGGTGCGTTCCACGCACCATCCTGGAGGATATATTATATATATATATTTTATATATATATTTTACATATATATTTTATATATATATTTATGTAGTTATATATTTGTTATATATGTAGAGGATATATATATAGAAAATGTATATCCAATGTATATATATATATATATACATTTTATATACATTTTTTTTCTCGGTCTGTGAACTCTTCAACACCCATTCTTATTCCCCCCCCCCCCCCCCCCCCCGATTTTAGTTTCATAAACTCGTCGCGTTTCTCCAACGTTTTAACTCTCTCGCTTCTCTATTTTCCTCTGCGATTTTACGTCTCTCTACTGACTAAATGTTGGCCAGACTTTGCGACACAAAGCCTCTCCCACCCCCCCCCCCCCCCCTAACGAAACGTCAAATCCCTCGAAACAACCCCCAAAAATTTTAATCGCACCCTTCCCGTTCGCTTCCCGGTGAAACCTGCGCCGAGAGCTCACATGTGAGAGACAAGAGCGAGGGAGCCAAAGAGTCAAGGAGAATACTGAAATCCTCTTTTTGAGCAACGAAGACCTTTCTCTGCTGAAAGCTTTGTAATTTTTAGCCACTCGTTCTCTTTCATCTTTATCCAAATATGAAAATTAAGTTGATTCAAAGGCATGAAATATAAATTTCTACTTTTCAGCAAATGACAAATATATATCATTATATGATAGACGAGAAATTAAATTATAGCACTTTATGTGCTACGAGATTGATCTGAATAATAAAATATTATTTTTATCATACAAAGTGAATGGATTTATTTTATTTTTTTTCATTATATGATAGACGAGAAATTAAATTATAACACTTTATGTGCTAACGAGGCCTACTAGATTATTATTTAATTAAATTTAAACGTAATTTAATTTTAATGATAATTATTTTGATGTATGAACCAAAACTGTCTACAATGTGCACAATGAGATTGTAAATTCATCATTAATTAATCGTTATTTCTTTAAATGTAAAGGCTAAATAATAAAATATCATTTTTATCATACAAAATGAATGTATTTATATATATTTTTTTCATTATATGATAGACGAGAAATTAAATTATAACACTTTATATGCGAACGAGACCTACTAGGTTATTATTTAATTAAATTTAAACGTAATTTAATTGTAATGATAATTATTTTGATGTATGAACCAAAACTGTCTACAATGTGCACAATGAGATTGTAAATTCTTTATTAATTAATCGTTATTTCTTTAAATGTAAAGGCTGAATAATAAAATATTATTTTTATCATATACAAACTGAATGGATTTTTTTTTCATTATATGATAGACGAGAAATTAAATTATAACACTTTATGTGCTAACGAGATCTACTAGATTATTATTTAATTAAATTTAAACGTAATTTAATTTTAATGATAATTATTTTGACGTGTGAACCAAAACTGTCTATAATGTGCACAATGAGATTGTAAATTCTTCATTAATTAATCGTTATTTCTTTAAATGTAAAGGCTAAATAATAAAATATTATTTTTATCATATACAAAATGAATGGATTTTTTTTTTTTTTTCAGACTAGAAACTTTAATCATTTTTATAAAATCAATAATACACGCTTACACGTTCGCTATACATTTAGTCTCATCTTTTTGTATATACAGGGTGCGGCTCTCTGTTCGTGAAAATATATAACAGTGGTCGCAAGCTTAATGACCGATCGTATCGTCACTTACACCAAAGTTAATTTCGTTACAACGATTCGACGATAGGAGAGAAAACGAAGAGTAAGAGATGAGTCAATGCCATTTTTCGTGACTGAAATTCTTTTTCTTTTTTCTCCCCATATATATATATATATATATATATATCAACGCCATATGTTTCGTGATGCACTTACGAGGGAGTGAATAAGTAAAAGTCTCCAAAGGGGTCGAGCCAATTAGATTTTAATCATTTTTTAATTGTCTCGGTAGGCAGCAAATTCACCAGGGACCTTTTCAACCCTTCCCACCCCCCCAACTCTCTCCCCCTCAGCCACCAAAGTGAGAATAAAATAATTAAAGCATGATGAACTCACCTCGTGGAGGAATCGATGCAGAGGCAGGACTGACTCGACTCAAAGAGTTTATAATGTCATTCGGTGCTGGTGGATGCTCGAGACCTTGGAGGCCATGAGATGGCCTCCAAAGGAATGGCCATCCACCATTTCCCGGCAATACACCACGAATCGCAGCAGCTTCGGCGTCCGCAATATCGGACTGTGTCGCATTGCTCAGAGCCGAACTAGCTGCTGCTGCAGCCAGTCTCGAGTGATGCTGATGTTGAAGTTGATGAAGTTGATGCTGCAGCGAGGCCGGCAAGAAAACACCACCGACATTTAGACCGACCGGATATTGGCTGGTAATGAACGAGGGAATTAGGCCAAGCCTGAAATTAATTAAGAGAAATAAACTTTTATTTATCCAATAAATTTAATTGATTAATTTAAATGATTAATTTAATTGATTAATTTAGTTGATTAATTTAATTGATTAATTTAATTGATTAATTTAATTGATTAATTTAATTGATTAATTTAATTGATTAATTTAATTGATTAATTTAATTGATTAATTTAAACGTAGTAACTGATTTGTCGTATTTTGTAAGTCTTGATATTAATATTAATGTACGGTTGTTGCAATTCTATTTTGCTGATTTCTATACAGCGAGGATTTATGAGAATTGTCGAGCTATATAGACTGTATAATAGTTTGTATTATTTTTTATTTGGTAATGGCATCCTCAATTTGCTGCAATCGATCGATTCCATCTAATGATTAAATTAAACGTATACATGAGTTATATATATATCATTGTTTCAGCTGCAGATTTTTTTTTTGCTGTACTATTTTGGATTAATTCTATTTTCGTCGAACTATTTAAAGAATATTGAGGTTATTATATGAATATATAAATTCATTAGTTGGTGATTTATGTGGAGGCAGAAATTGAATGACCTCAATATGTTGTATTTGATCGATTAAATTCGGTAATTGAACTATACATATCTATATGGTATAAATTAGGTATCGTGCACAGTAGAAATCACAGAGAATTATTAAACAATGTAATTGTATCGATGATATTAAATTGATTCCAGCTGCAGATTTTTTTTTTCTGTACTATTTTGGATTAATTCTATTTTCGTCAAATTATTTAAAGAATATTGAGGTTATTATATGAATATATAAATTCATTAGTTATTGATTTATGTGGAGGCAGAAATTTGTATGGTAATTTAAACTCGATGATGACCTCAATATGCTGTAATTGATCGATTAAATTCGGTAATTGAACTATACATATCTGTATGGTGTAAATTAAGTATTGTGCACAGTAGAAATCACAGAGAATTATTAAACAATGTAAATGTATCGATGATATTAAATTGGTTTCAGCTGCAGATTTTTTTTTTGCTGTACTATTTTGGATTAATTCTATTTTCGTCAAATTATTTAAAGAATAATGAGGTTAATATATAAATATATAAATTCATTAGTTATTGATTTATGTGGAGGCAGAAATTTGTATGGTAATTTAAACTCGATGATGACCTCAATATGCTGTAATTGATCGATTAAATTCGGTAATTGAACTATACATATCTGTATGGTGTAAATTAAGTATTGTGCACAGTAGAAATCACAGAGAATTATTAAACAATGTAAATGTATCGATGATATTAAATTGGTTTCAGCTGCAGATTTTTTTTTTGCTGTACTATTTTGGATTAATTCTATTTTCGTCAAATTATTTAAAGAATAATGAGGTTAATATATGAATATATAAATTCATTAGTTATTGATTTATGTGGAGACAGAAATTTGTATGGTAATTTAAACTCGATGATGGCCTCAATATATCGACATTGATCGATTAAATTCGGCAATTGAACTATACATATCTGTATGGTGTAAATTAGGTATTATGCACATTAGAAACCACAGAGAATTATTAAATAATGTAAATGTATCGATGATATTAAATTGATTCCAGCTGCAAATTTTTTCTTTTCTGTACTATTTTGGATTAATTCTATTCTCATCGAATTATTTAAAGAATTATTCTTTAAATAATATATATAAAATTTAAATATATAAATTCATTAGTTATTGATTTATGTGGAGGCAGAAATTTGTATGATGATTTAAACTCGATGATGGCCTCAATATGTTGTAATTGATGGATTAAATTCGGTAATTGAACTATACATATCTGTATGGTGTAAATTAGGTATTGTGCACAGTAGAAATCACAGAAAATTATTAAACAATGTAAATATATCGATGATATTAACCCTCCCTGGATCATATGATTTTGCTGGCACCCCGGATCACATGGGTCACTTGGGTCAAAAATGACCCATATGACCCGAGCAGGGTTAAATTGCTAGGCTGATATTATAGAATTCGAGAGACTTAACTTTTATTCATCTCACAAATAGTTTGAAAAATATACAAAAAAAAAAAAAAACGATATTCATTATTATTTCTAGACCTGAATAAATAAAGTAAAGGGTACCAACATCCACAAATTTACCAGAAGCCCCACATGTCTTGTTAATCTTCACCGACGTTTATTTATCGTCAATAGGCTTTCGGTGACCTCGTTTTTCATGTGTCACACTAGACTAAGTTTACCTTATGTGTTATATAATGACTATTCATCGTTACTTGCTAATTATCAAGAGCAATTTCGTCGAAGAAATGTGTAATTGACGCCTTGTGGGCACTTGCAATGCCAAAGAGGAACACAGAGGGTTGATCGATCGAATGTGACTCTCGAGTATGCTATCGAGTATCGTCATCGTTAACCTGATCATAGAGAGGCTATTATCTAGAAAAGCGTTTGTCTCGTACTATCTACCGACCTTACCAACCACCATCGGCCAGTTTATCTTTGCCACCGACTGGTCCTGAGAGAGGCGACGTTCGACAATCCAGGCGTTCAACCTCTTGACATTCGGAACTCTCTGTCTATGTACATGTATCTATATGTATATATATACGTTTATATATATATATATATATATATGTTTTAGTGTCCGCACAGTTTTTATTTTATATATATACATGGACACTAAAACCGTCCATTCAGATCGGTTCATTCCCTCTCATGGTGAATTTTTCGGACAGTTATAACAAGCAAAAACAACACCTGACGAGCTCCCCAAGAGCCATTCGGGACAACACAAAATGATCCTCGTAACGGTCAATGGCTTTGGTCAAATAAATTGAAAGGAAGAATCGGGGCTGGATGATTCTCTTGGGAGAAAACACTTTAAAGTGTAACGATACGTGGGTGTGGACGAGGATAGAGGCTGTCAGTTGTTAGACTTGGGTCACTATACCGGAACAATGTCGGCTAAAGTCACGAGAGTCAGGCATTTGACAAAGGTAAGAATTTTGTGGTAAGTTGACATTGACATTGGAAGAAAAGTGTAATCGAATCGTGTACTGGAATAATTGACAAGGTTTAAAAATACTTTTAATACTTTTCTCGATTTTTTTCATCGTAAACTTATTTTAGAGGCTGTCAGACTTGGGTCACTGGACTTGGGTCATACCGGACTGGGACTTGGGTCATACCGGAACAATGTCGGCTAAAGTCATAATCGAATCGTGTGCTGGAATAATTAACAAGGTTTAATAAGTTTACTAATTAACAAGGTTTAAAAATGCTTTCAATACTATTCTAGATTTTTTTCATCGTCAACTTATTTTACTGGCTCGGATCAATGGGAATTGTGCAAATAAGGAAAAATATATGCATATGATTTTTATACGATAATTTTTATGGTCATTCGTATTAAAATTTTAGTCTGGAAAAAATCAAACTCGCGAGAAAATATTTCGAATAAGTCATTAATGGATCAATGCTTGTTTTATAGTTTGTATTTAAAAAGACTAATGACTAATTGACTAATTGACTGATTAATGATTACATAAAAAAAAAGAAATCTGCTCTCCGATTCCTATCTCCGAAAATTTAGATACCAAAAATCCAATTACCAATTTAAAAGTCATTTACTTCGATAAATGCCTGTGGGATCAAATTTACAACGAAACAATCCAAAGTTGACGTCCACTTTAACGATCTTGTATACTTTAAGTGGAAGAAATCATCGATTAAAATTGACGAGAAGCGATTATGACATGAACACTGGTAGATTGCACTATATATATATATAGTCGTGATACATCGATGATATACGTATCAGAGAATATGAGCAGAGAAATATACGAGTAAGAAATGTAATTGGCTAAGCAGAGATAATAAGTGGATATTGACTATACTGACCATCAATTTGAGTCATTAACTTCGATAAATGGCTATGAGATTAATTTTACAACAAAACAATTCAAAGTTGACGTCCACATCGATGAGGTAAGAAAGATAAGAAATGTAAGTATTGGGCAAATAGGAGGGCAAATAGGAGGGTAAATAGGATGGCAAATAGGAGGGTAAATAGGAGGGCAAATATGAGGGCAAATAGGATGGCAAATAGGAGGGCAAATAGGAGGGCAAATAGGAGGGCAAATAGGAGGGCAAATAGGAGGGCAAATAGGAGGGCAAATAGGAGGGCAAATAGGAGGGTAAATAGGAGGGCAAATAGGAGGACAAATAGGAGGGCAAATAGGATGACAAGTAGGAGGGCAAATAGGATGGCAAATAGGAGGGCAATAGAGCATACATATTTATCGTACACATTGACCATCCAGACTCTACACAAGCGTATTTTCTGAGTTTCCCTTCTCCCTGCTCGTATGAACGAGTATAACGTCGTACACCTCCTGGGTAAGTACATCGAGGCTTCTTGAAGCCACAGAAAATCCCCCAGTTTTTTTTCGCTACTGGCACGCTTCGCTCGTATCGTCTCGTATCCATCGCGACCAGTTTCGTCTGTGTGGCAGGTTTGTGTCTTTCTCACTAATTTTTTTCTTTTTTTTCTTCCCACACGATCTCAGCTTTCTCCCTATTTCGGTCACGTCATTCCTATTCTGAGCAAAAAACACCGTGAAGGATAAATCCGTTCATTCTTCAAAAATCCGGAAATCTCGATTAAGGGATGAAAAAGGGAGAAAAATAGCCTTGAAGATAGAAAAATATATGGCATAGTATTGAAAGGACATTCAGGAAGATTTTTCGTGGGTTTTTTCCAGATTGAGTCGTCGACACTTTTACGAGGCTCGAGCAAAGAGTACAAACAAATTAAGAGCATTACGAATCCACCTTCTTTTCTTCAAAAAAAAAAAAAAAAAAAAAAACGTAAGGGGAAGGATATCTTTCTTTTTTCATAGGCGGGTCGACCTTTTGAGCTTCTTATAATGCCGAAAGGACGAAATTTAAGTAATAACAGAATATTTTATTCAAGAATTTAAATTCTTGGAGAATTTTTATCTCACGC
>OY769905.1:28573603-28579013 GCA_963669185.1 Dyspetes luteomarginatus
TTCTTATCCCTCTTCCTACACTGAGTGGAGCAAGACGACGTGGTGTTATATATATATTGCAGATTACCCTTTTCACAAACTTCAACAAATTACCCATGAACGACTCAAAGAAAATATATTAAAAAAATATTCGTTTTTTTTTTCTTTGTATAAATTGTAATTGAAAATATTTCTGTTCTCGGTATACATCAATTTTTCATGCAATATTTTTAATTAGAATTTTTGGGTAGAATCGTTTAACAATTTAACAAAAAAAAATTGAGTTTGTTGTAAAAATGGCCGTTAGTGAAATTCGCTGTTATTGAATTAACCGAATTGTATTTTGATCCCTTCTCGTTTTTTTTTTTTTTTTTTTCACTCGTAATACTATAAGTGAGACTATAATTTATGTACTTATATTTTTGCTGGATTGTTCACCCTCGTACGTTAACGATTGCAACGTGATACTTATTTTTTCTCTCTCGCTTTCTCTTTGGTAGTGCCGGCGATTATTGTGTGGTCGAGAATGGCTCGGAGCATAAAATAGGGGGCAACGGATCAGTAGAGAGAGAGGGGGGGGGGGGGGGAGAGAGAGAGAGAGAGAGAGAGAGAGAGAGAGAGAGAGAATCGTGTGCGTGCGCCAAGAGGATGAAGACGGTAAAGTTCGCCGAAGGGGTTTTTATTTAATGGTCGATGTGCGACAGCATATTTAATGTACACACATACACGCACATACATACACACACACACGCACACATTTGTATTTATTTGCATAGAAAATTATAAAAAAAAAAAAAATCGTTAATTTTGACAAAATCTTTAGTCAGAGAATTCAATTGCACGATACTTTTGTTAAAAATAGGCATGAATTTTTTAAAAAACGTTTTTCGGATCAGAATATCAAGCGAGAGTATATATATATAGAATAATTGTAGGGGTTGAGAGGTTGGCTGGCTGATCGACCACTATAAAGTGTCATCGAAACGATACCGACCGCTATATACGAACGATATAAAACCCGAAACTTTTGATCGATTATTTAATTGCCATATACCGGATTCATCTGGTATCATATTTTATTGATCATTATTATTATTGATGATGACAAAACGCAAAATGACCGAAGCTTTTGGGAAACGATATCGATGGCGGACGCTCGAGAGAGAGAGAGAGAGAGAAATATTTGTATGTGTGTGAATTTATATATTCACAACGAGAAATGTATTGGGTCTGTATATCGTCGAACGATTCATGAATTTGTGGACGTGTCTATTTCACTCGATCGCATAAAGTATTGTGCCGATGTAGAGGGACATATATATATATATATATATATATATATATATATTTATATATATATATATATATATATATATATATTTATATATACACATAAACACATAAATAAATATATATATATACACATATACACATAGACACATATATATATATATACTTTACATATAAATCTCTCTCTAGTTCTCTTTCTCTCTTCTCACAGGCTATAGACCAGGAACGACAAGTTTCCAAGCGAGTTGGCGAGGTGGAGGCGGGTACTATTCACCTATAAAGTGTCATTAGGATGACCCAACAATGAGTTATTGGCTTTGAAAGTGCGCCGTGTAAAGCCTCGATGGTTGGCTTCTCCCTCTCCCTTCGTTGGGCTCAGTTGTCTTCTTGTCCATGCGAAAATCCCCTCCCCCCCCCCCCTCCCCCTCCCCCACTGCCGTTACCCTCATATATATTGTACAGAACAACGAGCCATCGATGGCTCGTTGATGACCAAGTGGAGGATTTATATTATCAGCGAGTAATGTTCTCCCTCTACACCAAGAGGACATTGCTGATTCCCGATCACCCGGTCACCACGAGACCAACAGAGTTCGCCACGTCGTCGGCTTTTATCCACCGAACATGACGAATTAATCGCGAATTAGCGAGGAGAAAAGAAACCTTTCTGTATGTCGCTGGTTTAGCGAACGTCGAATAAAACACGTCTCATCTATTCAACAATTGAATTCTGATTATTTATATTTGATTGCTGAAAAAAATAATTATATTTTATTGAAATTATATGAGATTGAAATTATTTTTGATTGGAATTATATGTGATTGAAATTATACGTGATTGAAATTATTTTTGATTGAAATTATATGTGATTGAAATGATATGTGATTGAAATTATATGAGATTGAAATTATTTTTGATTGGAATTATATTTGATTGAAATTATATTTGATTGAATTTATATTTGATTGAATTTATATTTGATTGAAATTATATTTGATCGAAATTATATTTGATTGAAATTATACGTGATTGAATTTATAAATGATTGAAATTATATTTGATTGAAATTATATTTGATTGAAATTATATTTGACTGAATTTATATTTGATTGAAAAAAAAAATGAAATTATTATTTCTTTTGCATTTTGGTTTATTTGAATTTGCATTTTTAACCTGAAATCAAATAATCTCATTATTCACTAATTGATCTTTAATCTGCGGATATACCAAACGTATTTTATGCTCGCAAAATAAATTTGATCCAAGAATATATTTTTAGCAAGTAGTACAAAACTTTAAATTTCAGACCCATGGAATTCTTTTTTCTCCGTCATTTCAGGAAGTCAAAAGAGACGTCATCTTTGACTTGGGATATACCATTGAAAAAATATTTCAAAATTTGTTTCATATATTATTAGATAAGTCGCTTAATAATTGGAAAAAATATTTAAATATTCAAATAGTATTCATAATATTCGTTGAAAAAACGCAACGTAATAATTCTTAAGGCAAAACCCAAACGCAACGTAATAATAAGAAATTATACTGATAATTCTAACGCATTAGAAATAATTTTTACTTAATTTTTAATTTAATTTTTTATTAAAAGTTAAACACACTCGAATTAGTTTGAATAATATTTTTCAATAGTATTTTATTCAAATGGTTCTGATCCTGATACTGAAATTACATCAAACATACGAACATCAAGTAATATGAGAATCATTCGAGCGGTTTTCAAATGTCCCGTCGGCCGACGGATATATGAAAGCTGAAGCACAAAATCCCCAGTTTGTCTGTGCGTTATGCGATATTCTAGCAATTATCAAGTACGCACATGATGAGCCTCACAGAGAGAAAGAGATAAGCAGAGTGCGGCATTGAACAAGCGATGTGGTATGAGCTTGGACTATTAGCGATTCCCTGCGATTCTCTGGGATTCTCTGGGATTCTCTGGGATTCTCTGGAATTCTCAGCGATTCTCTGCGATTCCCTGGGATTCTTTGGGATTCTCTGGTATTCTCTGGAATTCTCTGCGATTCTCTGCGATTCTCTGAGAATCTTTGCGATTCTCTGGAATTCTCTGGAATTCTCTGCGATTCTCTGAGATTCTTTGCGATTCCCTGGGATTCTCTGGGATTCTCTGGAATTCTCTGGAATTCTCTGGAATTCTCTGGAATTCTCTGGGATTCTCTGAGATCCTTTGCGATTCCCTGGGATTCTCTGAAATTCTCTGGGATTCTCTGGGATTCTCTGGAATTCTCTGGAATTCTCTGGAATTCTCTGGAATTCTCTGGGATTCTCTGAGATCCTTTGCGATTCCCTGGGATTCTCTGAAATTCTCTGGGATTCTCTGGGATTCTCTGGAATTCTCTGCGATTCTCTGAGATTCTTTGCGATTCCCTGGGAATCTCTGAGATTCTCTGGGATTCTCTGGAATTTCTGCGATTCCCTGCGATTCTCTGGGATTCTCTGGAATTCTCTGGGATTCTCTGGGATTCTCTGAGATTCTTTGCGATTCTCTGAGATTCTTTGCGATTCCCTGGGATTCTCTGGGATTCTCTGGGATTCTCTGAGATTTTCTGCGATTCTCTGATATTCTTTGCGATTCTCTGGGATTCTCTGGGATTTCTGCGATTCCCTGCGATTCTCTGGGATTCTCTGGAATTCTCTGGGATTCTTTGCGATTCCCTGGGATTCTCTGGGATTCTCTGGGATTCTCTGGGATTCTTTGCGATTCCCTGGGATTCTCTGGGATTCTCTGGGATTCTCTGGGATTCTCTGAGATTTCCTGGGATTTCTGCGATTCTCTGGAATTCTCTGGGATTCTCTGGGATTTCTGCGATTCCCTGGGATTCTCTGCGATTCTCCACGATTCTCTGCGATTCTCCTCGATTCTCCACAATTCTCCCCGATTCTCCACGATTCTCCGCGATTCCCAGCGCGTTTCAGTATTTACCGCCGTACAGTCGCAATCTGTGCGCATATTCTCGTTCACAACTGGTAAAATAGAAACTTGCTGCGATATGTAGATACCCCACTGTACTTGTACATGCATTACACATAGTATACATAGAGCGAGTAATACATGAAACATGCAGTCTCCAGGTTGTGTCGCAGATATAGATATATATCTATGTAAAGACTGTCGATGGAACCGCACGAGTTGCGGTTTTCTCGTCAATCTTGGACTTTCTATGGAACCTGCTAGTTCTTCGTTCATCTCTTCTCTCAAAATTCTTCTTCCTTGTCGCTGTATATACGTAGTATTTGCAGATATATATATATATATATATATATATATATATATATAACGACGAGGACAGTACGTCGTATACAGTACTCGTCGTCGTCGTCAACGAACGAGCGATCATACACAATGGGCTTTATCGTGCTCTCTCCTTTCAGACTCTCGCCCGTGATAGTGATTCTCTCTCACCAATGTATATATATATATATATATATATATATATATATGTGTGTTCACCAACGCCCGATACTCCCGCACTCTAATTAACGAATCATTCATCGCTTTCTCTCATCAGTACCCCCTTTCCTCATTTTCCCTTCTGTCGCTGAGTCCGCGATCCTCTCTGTGGCTATGTCGAGGATTAGCCCGGGAATATGCTTTATTGGCCACCCTTAACGTTCCTCTCGTCGATTTTCCCTCTCTCTCTCTCTCTCTCTCTCTCTCTCTCTCTATCTCTCTCTCTCTCTCTCTCTCTCTCCCTCCCTCTCTCTCTCTCTCTCTCTCTCTCTCTGTCTTTCTCTGATTATTTCTAAGCAGAGTTCTCTCTCGTTGAACACACAAAGCACAAAGGCACCATATCATCAAATAGCGAATAGCCACATCATCCCCACCAATCTCGCCACAGATTACGCAACTCTTTGCAAAATCAATGCGCTATTATCGCTGTAGAGATGTGGAAAAAGCTCGATAGCTAGATAATACAACTGGTGTAGCTCTATTTGCGGTTTCTCTTGCTGACGATTGCGTACTGTAGATTGAATAAGCTAATACAACGCGGTGGGCTTTTGTATGGTAAACGGGAATAGACGAATCCCCGAAGCCGCGTGGTTAGCTCGATCGTTTACTCTTCTCTCTCTCTCTCTCTCTTTTTCGCTCTCTCTCTCTCTCT
>OY769905.1:28579213-28641494 GCA_963669185.1 Dyspetes luteomarginatus
GGGGCCGGCGTACCACGCCGTGTTACTTATCCATTATAACACTCCAAGATCTTGATTTAAGCCTGCAGCGAGAGAGCGGCAGTGAGCTTTTAACCAATAGCCTTTATAGCTCTAGCTCATCCTCCTCCCTCCCCCCCTGCCCCTCTACCCTCGCTCGTCGTTCCCCTCGTCGCGATCGCTCGCATCCCCCCCTCTTTCTCACTCTGTACAACCCTCTCTCGACAGAGTATGCGATGCATATATATATATATATATATATGTACATATATATACATATATATATACACGTGTACGTTTATCCCCATTCCTTGGAACGACCCGGCCATTTCTCTGCCTCTTGGGCGAATCTCGCTAACCTAACGCGCCAGCGCGTTTTCCATCCCTCTCTCTCTCTCTCTTTCTCTCGCTCTCTCTCAGCTTCTCTCGCATGTTCTCTGTGTTTTCAGAGCTAGCACGATCTACGTATCTCTTTCTGACACTCACCGTCGTGCATACTGGGCTTTTCCTATTTCGTTTACCCTCCTCACGCCCTTCCAATCCTCTTGCCATCGCGTTTCTACCCCCTATGCTTGCACATATCTCCATCCCTCTTCTTTTTCTCTCCCTCAGGAGGCTAAACTCGAGCCTCCTTTCGTATACGGATATACCGACGCGCAATGTACCCACCTAATCTACCGGTTTCTCTTTCCCCGAGGCCTGAATGCTATAACAGTACACAGAAGGGTGTAAAAGTACATAGTTCTGTGTAGCACGTCTATATACTGCACTGTGTATATGCAGAATATATATATATGTATATTCGGCCTATATATATATATATATATATATATATATTCTATATATATATATAGGTAGTCACTTGGATGAAGCGAAACAGCCAACGATAGTTCCGCAATAACCGAGCCAACGTACTTACCACCTCTCGACAACGTCCGTGCTGAATGGACGTTTATATTATATAGAATGCAATGTACGAGCTGATGAAGAGAGAAAAAGGAGACAGAAACGAATATTCTATGAACCGTGTAACAAAAGTGAGACGGAAATATCATGACACTGAGGTGTTTGTTAAGGGATGAAGTTAAGGGTGGAAGGTCTAAGTAGATGTTTGCGCGTGTGGGAATTGAGCGGACGTGTGGGGAGAATTCTATCTCGCTGAATGGTCGTCGGGAACTCATGGCTGCGCGGCAAATGCGCGAGGGAATTTTACTCCCGGTACGACGATGATTTTTACCGCGATTTTCGCGCAACCCTTGGCAATGCTCTTGCCGTATTAGCTGTATATATATATATATATATATATATATGGAGCGTCAGAGTATATAACATGGGGCGGAGTGAGATGAGACTCGTTTACTCAGTCTCGCATATATATATATATATATATATATATATATGGAACACCAGTGATGTGGTTGATGTATTTTGAGGGGATGAAAAAAGATGGCCGAAGTCTATCTCGTCTTCACCCACTCTCGAGGCCAATTTAAAAGCTTTATAAGTTTTATTATAACGACAGCGTTTCCGTTTTTTTTTTTTCACTCCCTGCTTCACCCCTCGCTGAGTTCTTATTCCAATTTATCTTCGAAACTTCGTGATTTATCTTATTCTCGTGTGAAAATTCAATCTTGGAGGTTAGGAGATTTAATCTCAATGGGATTTTTTGTGGGTCTCGAAAAATTACTCAAAGTCGAGCTTGGGGTTGTTTTACAGCAGGGCTAAATTCACATTTGGAAAAAAAATTTGGACAAGTCATTATTTTGAATTATTGAAAAAAAATCTCATGATTGAGCAACAAAAAAAATTTTTTGTCGTCTTGGAATAATTATTGATAATTATTTCATTGGGCGTTATATATTTTTTTAATCCTGTAGGTGGAGAGAAAAAAAGTTCGAGAAAGCAGTAAATTCAATGTCTTAATTTTTTTCTTACAACCACCAAACATCCCTTAGAATTTATTTCTTTTTCTCAATTCTCTGATTTTCTTCATTCTATTGCAAAGCTCGTAGCAGCGATGCAGCGTTTAATGCACCAATACACACCAGTCCATCGTGCGGGTTTCAAATTGCTCTTCTTTTATTCTCTCCCTTATTTCTCATCCCCTACGTAGCAAAAAGTTCTTCGTCAATATTTAGCGGGCAAAATATACCGCTGCGTTTTTGCGTTTAGCATTGTATACTTGGCATTATTCAGGGGTGTGTCGGATAAAAGCTAATTCGCTAAGTTTCTTCCATTCATTGGAAAAATGGAGAAAGGAAGCTCACGAGAGCGATAGAGCAGAGATCGGCCAAGATTTGGGTCAATTTGGCACCCGCTTAAGAGATTTTACTTCAAAGCTCGATGAATAACACTCGAGAAAATATCCACGCGCGGACGAAGAAGGGAACATTGAAAAATATATGCACGCATACACACAAATATTCAGAGTAAAGGTGGGGCAATATGGGACACCAAAATATTTATATTCATTAATATTCACCATTGAGGTTTAAATCACGTTTTACAGATCCAGAATTCATTCACAGAATGTACATTCTATAAATCCGTGGAATCTCATTATTTTTCGAAATCTTTCCTTAACTAATTTTTCGATTGTTTATCTTATCGTACAGGTCGTAATAATTAATTAATACGAGCCTGTACAGACTTTTATTAATTACTAATTGTGACTATCGGAATGAGATTTTACCATTTCATAGAAAACATGCCAACTTAATATTACAATCAGTGATAATTCCGAGGAAACCTTTTCAGATTGTTTCCCAAATCAATAATTTCGATGACTGAAAAATAAAATTTTCATCACTTTCCCATGCAAAAATAATGACGTTTAATTTTTCTAAATCACGAAAGAGGTCAAAGTTCAATATTTTCTTTCACTTTCTGTTGTTAAATAAAAATTGACACGGTTCGCATATTATTTTAGACATTTCTTGGTACATGAAAAATGACTGGTCCGTCTTAGCAGACTGGGCCATATTTCCCACATTTGCTCGAGTGCAGTCGAGATCTCGGACAATGCTGCAGATCACACTGCGTTTGAGCGTTGTGGTGTCCAGATTGCACCAATCGTTTTGCCAGCAGCAGAACCAGCTTGCCTTGTCTGTGTTTCCTCCTACTTTTCCTTGCACACATTTTCCTCATTTTCTCTCTCTCTCTCTCTCTCTCTATCGTTTTTTTATGAGCGATATCTCGTCCTCTCTCGTTCTATTTTCCGCTTGTGTTATGTATTCCTCACAATTCTCATTCTTCGTAGCGCCGGAGAGAAAAATATGGCGCGTAATACTAGGACGCTTATGTACTATATATATATATATATATGTATATATGTATATATATATGTATATATATACATATACACACATATATACATATATATATAGCTAATAAACTATGGACGAGTGGATACGACTGCCGCTGAGTATTTTACTTTGTGCCCGGTGCGTAAGAGGATTATTATCCTCTCGGGAGAGAGAGACAGAATAATGATAGACGGAGATATATATAGATGAGACGAAACGGACGTTGAGAGAGCGAGAAGAGAAGAGTCTATATATATATATATATATATATATTAGATACATAGAAGCTTTTTCACTTTTCACCGAGCTCTCTCGTCTCTCCTCTCGCTGCATTGTTCACTATTATCCGACATGATTAGTCGATGATGCAGGTAAAGCTACCGCGGGGGGTCCCCATTATATGCTGTAACGAAGAGAGGAGACCGCGCGTTATTCTGTTCGGTCGCGCGCAAAAATCGTGCACGCGAAACGCCCGCTCTTGCCACAATTTTTTCTCTCTTTCTCATTTCATGTATGTATATATATATATATATATTTTTTTCATCCTGGAAATTTTGAGTTTCGTGCACGTCTCATGAGCCCGCACACATTGCACAATTTTTTTTTTCCACACGATCCCTTTCCGCTTTATCGATTTTTTTTCTCAATCGTCTCAAATTTTAGCTGATTTTTCTCTCAAGGGTTCTCTCTAGCTCGGGGGTTTTTTCTCATCGGGCAAAAGAGCCGCAATCGGCGGAGATAATTTTTTTTTTTTTTTTCACCATCGATGGATATTTATAAGGCACATGGAAGAATTATTTGAGAATGAAGACGGGACAAGGAAAAACGATATTTTTTTTATTTGAGAACCAAATGATTTTCCTTCATATCGTCGATATAACGAGAAGAAAAGAGAGAATCATGCCTGCGATGCCTCCTGAGAGAAAAAAAATACAAGCGTTATTACACCGCTCATAGTTTGCAATTTGCATTTATACCCGTGAGACCCGAGAGCGATGAGGCTCGAAAAACAAATGAGCCATGGAAATAAGATAGGCCTCGTATATATATACACATATATATATATATTTATATATATTTATATATATTTATATATATATATTTATATATATTTATATATATTTATATATGTATATTTATGTATATATTTATATATATATTTATATATTTATATTTATGTATATATTTATATATCTATTTATATATATACATATACGATACGATACGATACGATATATATATGTACTGTAGATATAGTGATTGTGTGCCCCTTAGCATTCTGAGAGATGGGAAAAAGGGAAATTATAGCGAAAACTGTGCGATGAGCGATAATGAGAGAATTATAAAACGAGATAGGGCAAATTAAAATTGTTCGATGAAGCTGGAGAGGTGTGTTCAAAAAGTGTTGTGATTAACGGCTAAAGTTCATTCTGAGAGGGCACGGATTATTGAGAAAAGTAAAAAAAATATTTTTTTCGATGCAGAAGAAGTTTGTGAAGTCAATTCGATGCAGTTCAACATTAATTTAATTCTCATTTTTATTTATAATTTTCTCACAATATAATAATTCAAACAATTATTATAGAAAAATGTCGATATAAATTATAGAAGAATAATAATTCCAACCAATTTATACTTGCATGAAAACGTAAATGAATTAATATTTTATAACAGGAGAATGAATATAAGAAAATGAATTTATATTTTATAAGAGGAGAATGAATATAAGAAAATGAATTAATATTTTATAAGAGGAGAATGAATATAAGAAAATGAATTTATATTTTATAACAGGAGAATGAATATAAGAAAATGAATTAATATTTTATAACAGGAGAATGAATATAAGAAAATTAATTAATATTTTATAACAGGAGAATGAATATTAGAAAATGAATTTATATTTTATAACAGGAGAATGAATATAAGAAAATGAATTTATATTTCATCATTATAATTTTATAAAATCCATTTGAACTAATTCTTCATTCGTCTAAATGTCTTTGCTGCACTGAGAAAAATTCCATTTAATATTAAAAAATTATTTATTACATACGCCGAAATGAATGTGTAGTAAATAGTGAATTAAAAGTCAATATTTAATCATTCAAATAAATAGAAATATCCAAATAAAGCAGAAAATATTTACCAATAAATTATTAATCAACAATCATATTTTTTACATTTCGTTGTTTTACCATTTCCTGTTATCCCTCTGGGCTTGCGTCCTCCACTGGCTTGGATTACTGTATCGCATTCGTACGAGAATACAGAAAAACTTTGGAAAACTTTGCAGGTTCCGAAAAGTTTTCATCCCTCTCAGCGGTTCGATGAGCCAGTCAGCGCGCGACTGAGCGGTCACCGATCCGAGTATTGGCCGGATCCAGTGCTCCTTAAACCCTTGCGTGTCACGCCGAGATTTAAGAAACTGACCAAAAAGCGTGAAAAATGAAAGTTGTTGAAATTTTTATAAAAGACTCGCGTATATCGACACTCGAGACTCCTGGCCAGTTTTAGTTTTTTCGATATTACATGGGTCAGTGCAACTCAAGGGGTTAACTCTGTTGACCGGCTGAGGAGCACGTCGATCGCCTACATATTCCTCTGGTTTTCTCGAGCCAGAAAATTCAACAACAAATTAAACATTAAATAAATAATTCAATATTGTATCTTCATTTATTTTGGATTAAAAAAATTTATTAAATTTTTTTTCTTTCTTTTAGTTCGATTTGTTTCTCCCCCGATCGATGTTTATCGATAATTCTCATGTCAACGCCATCTCTATTGCACTCTATTTTATATAATCCATCGACAAACCAAACGATAATAAAAACAGGTTAACGAGAGACAGGAAAATACGAGGGACGAGGATGATCTTGTCTTGGTGTTTTCGACCCAGGTATAATGGATGTGTATTACACTTGGACAAGAGAGGACGAGGATAAACGACGGTTACGGATTCCATGGGGCATGCTTAGACAACAAACGATTAACGACAGCATAGCGGTATGGCACCCCGTTGAGAGCGACTACACTCAGAAGAGATCTGGTGGGGGAGAGAGAGAGAGAGAGGGTGAGAGAGGGAGAGAGAGAGAGAGAGAGAGAGAGAGAGAGAGAGAGAGAGAGAGAGAGAGAGAGAGAGAGAGAGAGAGAGAGAGAGAGAGGTAGGGGGGGGGGTGCAAAAGCACAATAATGACCGGGAAAGAGGGGGAGAGGGATGAAGAGTTTGAGACAGAAGGAAACAGGAAGACGAGGAAGATGAGAAACGGAAGGAGAGAGAACTATGAGAGAGGGTACAAATGAGAAAGTGTGCATATATATATATATACATAAAGAAGCTGGTGCAAGGAAGAGAGAGAGAGAGAGAGAGTGGCAGTTCCCAGCTTTACTGCCTTACATTATATAAGCTCGGCGTAGCGAGCAACTAATTACTCGGCGCCGTTGAGACTATAAGCGCGAATTAAAAGGAGCTGTCTGAGTTTGTCGCTGGGATGTTCGCCTTCTCCTGGTCCTCTCTCCTCCCCCCCTCTATATATATATATATATATATATATATATATATATATATATTCCCGCAGCATAAAGAATATAAAGCATCCTGAGTATAACGTCCCGGTTTTGCCTCGCGGCTCTCGCGTTCTATATGAAAAGGAAATGTATACTTTTCATATCATATATATATATATACATCTATATATATATATATATATATATATATATATATACATATATATATATATGATGTGCTGCAATACTTGTGCTTTATAATGTCTATATGTGAGTTTAATACGAGGAGGAACAAGTTGGCGAAGCATCAAACGGAGAGAGAGAGAGAAAAATTCGATCTCGCACGAGTTAACGACCTCTGTCATTCTTCGTTTAGTTTTCACGAAGAAGAAAAGACGCGGGTTGGGTAATTAATGCTCTGAAACTCTCTTGGCTTTTTCTCTCTCGCACCCACTCACTGGCCTCTCTTCGTATCCCCTTTGCTATGCGCTATATTGCGCGAGGGAGAGTTTGCAGAGTTCTTGATTGCGCTCCAATTAGAAAAACACAGTTATCCTTAAGCTCCCTCTGTGCTTTATGAAGACTGATTCTTTACACCTGCACTTGTTACACCGGATAATACGAATAAAAAACAATAAAACTATATTAAATTAAATAAAAAAAATAATATGAGTAATATTTTTCTTCGGCAATATAAATTAACTTTGGGATAAATGAAGATTTAATTTATTTTACGTTAATTGTAACTCGTAATTCGGATAATACGAATAAAACAATAAAACTATATTAAATTAAATAAAAAAAATAATATGAGTAATATTTTTCTTCGGCAATATAAATTAACTTTGGGATAAATGAAGATTTAATTTATTTTACGTTAATTGTAACTCGTAATTCGGATAATACGAATAAAACAATAAAACTATATTAAATTTAATTAAAAAAATAATATGAGTAATATATTTCTTCGGCAATATAAATTAACTTTGGGATAAATGAAGATTTAATTTATTTTACGTTAATTGTAACTCGTAATTCGGATAATACGAATGAAACAATAAAACTATATTAAATTAAATAAAAAAATTAATATGAGTAATATATTTCTTCGGCAATATAAATTAACTTTGGGATAAATGAAGATTTAATTTATTTTACGTTAATTGTAACTTGTAATTCGGATAATAGGAATAAAACAATAAAACTATATTAAATTAAATAAAAAAATTAATATGAGTAATATTTTTCTTCGGCAATATAAATTAACTTTGGGATAAATGAAGATTTAATTTATTTTACGTTAATTGTAACTCGTAATTTTGTCGATATGATCGGTTAGTTATATTTCCGGAATTTATTACACTAATGTCATTTGCGTTGATCGAAAACTATTTTGTGGTTACGTAAGTCACGTGCTCCCTGCACTTGTTACACCGAATAATACGAATGAAACAATAAAACTATATTAAATTAAATAAAAAAATTAATATGAGTAATATATTTCTTCGGCAATATAAATTAACTTTGAGATAAATGAAGATTTAATTTATTTTACGTTAATTGTAACTCGTAATTCGGATAATACGAATAAAAAACAATAAAACTATATTGAATTAAATTCAAAAATTAATATGAGTAATATATTTCTTCGGCAATATAAATTAACTTTGGGATAAATGAAGATTTAATTTATTTTACGTTAATTGTAACTCGTAATTTTGTCGATATGATCGGTTCGTTATATTTCCGGAATTTATTACGCTAATGTAATTTGTGTTGATCGAAAACTATTTTGTGGTTACGTAAGTCACGTGCACCTGCACTTGTTACACCGAATAATACGAATGAAACAATAAAACTATATTAAATTAAATAAAAAAATTAATATGAGTAATATTTTTCTTCGGCATTATAAATTAACTTTGGGATAAATGAAGATTTAATTTATTTTACGTTAATTGTAACTCGTAATTCGGATAATACGAATAAAACAATAAAACTATATTAAATTAAATAAAAAAATTAATATGAGTAATATATTTCTTCGGCAATATAAATTAACTTTGGGATAAATAAAGATTTAATTTATTTTACGTTAATTGTAACTCGTAATTCGGATAATACGAATAAAAAACAATAAAACTATATTAAATTTAATTAAAAAAATAATATGAGTAATATATTTCTTCAGCATTATAAATTAACTTTGGGATAAATGAAGATTTAATTTATTTTACGTTAATTGCAACTTGTAATTTTGTCGATTTGATCGGTTAGTTATATTTCCGGAATTTATTACACTAATGTAATTTCCGTTGATCGAAAACTATTTTGTGGTTACATGACTAACATTATTATAATTTACATGAAGTAATTTGTAAATTTGATAATAATAAAAAAATATAATATCGATAAAAAAAAATATTTCTTGTAAATTCATTCACCGCTCCATGCTAGAGACTTGATTAAAGATAATGATTATTTTTTCTTCATTATTCATAATTCACCGAGTGGAGAGCACTTTTTTTTTTCTTCTACTCTTTTAGCGTGGCGGTATGAAAATTTGTGACCTCCGACAATGAATTTTCGTCTCTCTGAGCTTTTGACACTCCGGTGTGTTTCGTTAGAAAAGCTTTCGCTCTGTGTTGCGGTGTTTTTGGGAAACCGAGCGAGTAACGAGAACGAGTATCATACCTTTTGGAAGAGGCGAAACCAGAGCGAGCACAGACAAGGCGAGAGAGAATATCTGGGAAATGGAGTCTTGCATTCCCCGTATAGTCATTACTTGGCGTAGAGAGGAAAGAACGGTAGAAAGACTTTGGGTCCGAGAATACTCGAGTGTGAATATACACACACATATATATATATACATACATATATATATATTCATACATATATATATATATATTCATACATAGATATATATTCATACATATATATATATTCATACATATATATATATTCATACATATATATATATACATATACATACATATGTATATATATATATATATATATCTGTATGCGGGATGGAAAATGAGATAGGATGAGAAAACGCGAGTACCGAGTAATATATATATATATATATATGCATGTATAGTAAAGCGTAAAGCATACATGGCAGAGGATTTTGCAAGAACGCAAAGAGAAGTAGAAACGAAACGGCTGGGCTGTGCGGGAGGCTGGGGAGCGAATCTTAGGCGAGATCGAGAGAGAAATGTGGCGGCCCACGGATTCGCCTTCGCCTCCATAGCGAAATGAAACCGCACGTGAAAATGGCGAGAAGTGTAGAGAAATGAGAAGTAGAAAAAGCAAAAGCGACTATATATATATATACATTTATATACAAGTTTGTATATAAAGGAAAGCGCCGTCTATCGTGAGAAACGAAAATCGCCTTCCTGTCGACACCTCTCATCTCTTCGATCTTGATCCACGCTCTTCTCTTTCTCTTGCACGTCGAGCATCAAAAATCCTCTTTGGCCTCCCCCGGCACTGAACTAGGCAAATCTTCTCTGGCCGCAGTAAAGGCTCTGCGAAGGGCTTATTTATGGGCTCGTTGAGCTATCGAGACGGAAGTGGATACAACGTGCGTGGATGGTAAATGGTCAGAGTGTTGAGTTAAAGTGGAATTAACCGTACTCGGTTATGTATATAACCGTATTTGTATATATATATATATATATATATATATATATATATATATATAACAGTATATGTATATATATATATGAGACACAAAACATTATAAAATTGTGACGATTTTGAATAACATATTTCGTTTAGATAAAACGATGAGGTCAAGGGTGAAATAAAAATGATGAATAAAAAATTACCCTTACACAACAGTGCGGTAATTTTTAAACCGGTAATATTAAGAGATTTTTAATAAAAATGTGAGACCCATAGATAGTTGGGCAAAAATGAAAATTATGAAATAATTATATAAAAATGTTTATAAAAATTTAATCGTATAATAAATTTTCGAGCGTTGGCCGTTTAGTTATGAAAAGAAAACTTTTACAAGTCTTACAATGACCGAAATTCTTTCTAACAATATTAATACCCAAATGAGAAAATCCTTCTTTGTGACACTTTTTATTTTCACGCGTGGCATAAGACTCGCCCTTGCATATAATCCTATACCCACCCTTATTCAACTAGAATATAATCTACTCGTATACTATACTCATGCCACCATTATACTGATGTAACCATCAGTAAAAACGTGTTTGAAAAGGGTTCGCCAGTGTGTTGTGACAGACCGAAGCGACACAGCAATCCCTCGAAAGAGTCACGATCAAGATAAGCCCTTGTAAATTCGACAATCATGAAGGCACACATACTTGACTCTCGTATTAACTCAACATGAACACGAAAATATTAATATAATTTTTAAGAAAATCTTGATGATTTTTATATAATTTTTTTTTTACTATTTTTTTTCTTGGTCAGATTCTTGATCGAAGTTGCACAAAAATCCTAAGGGTTTTATTTGCCATTTATATTACTTTTTTTTTCATTTTTGCTTTATACATTTTTTGCTTTATTCATTTTTGCTTTTATTTGCTTCATTGATTGTTATTTCTTCGAGTTTTTTTAAATCTTTAAATAATCATCCCCCATTGAAATAAATTCATCAGCCCCAACTCATAATACATATCATCTCATATCATTATGCACTCATTGTACATATTTATATATTCGTCTTGTCTGAGTGCAATCAGAATGATTTTCATAGCTGGTTATTAAGGGGATAGGAGTTACATTATTCTAAAGTTGACAATGAAGGATGACGTCACAAAAATCCTAAGGGTTTTATTTGCCATTTATATTACTTTTTTCATTTTTGCTTTATACCTTCATTGATTGTTATTCCCTCGCATTTTTTTTAAATCTTCAAATAATCATCCCCCATTGAAATAAATTCATCAGCCCTAACGATTCACTCATTATACATATTTATATATTAGTGTTGTCTGAGTGCAATCAGAATGATTTTCACAGCTGGTTATTAAGGGGATAGGAGTTACATTATTCTAAAGTTGACAATGAAGGATGACGTCACAAAAATCCTAAGGGTTTTGTTTGCCATTTATATTACTTTTTTTTTCATTTTTACTTTATACCTTCATTGATTGTTATTCCCTCGTGTTTTCTTAAATTGTTCAATAATCATCCCCCATTGAAATAAATTCATCAGCCGTAACGATTCACTCATTATACATATTTGTATATTCGTCTTGTCTGAGTGCAATCAGAATGATTTTCATAGCTCGTTATTAAGGGGATAGACATTATTCTAAAGTTGACAATGAAGGATGACGTCACAAAAATCTTAAGGGTTTTATTTGCCATTTATATTACTTTTTTTTTTCATTTTTGCTTTATACCTTCATTGATTGTTATTCCCTCGCGTTTTTTTAAACCGTTCAATAACCATCCCCATTGAAATAAATTCATCAGCCCCAACTCATAATACATCTCATCTCATCTCACCTCATATCATTATGCACTCGTTGTACATATTTGTATATCCGTGTTCTCTGAATGGGATCAGATTGATTTTCATAGCTGGTTATTAAGGGGATGGGAGTTTGCTAATAAGCTACAATCTTGACTCGATTCTCGATCGAAGTTGTTTCATTGTCAGGGGCACAAAAAAGCTCATTCGTCCATGCTCGCTCCGCTCTCAATCTATACAGACGCTGTTCATATCTTTATCTTGGATGGACAATGGGAATGAGTCCCAATGGCTCATTCCCATTGGAATGGCCCCCGACGACTCTCATTCTCGGGCTTTTTAACGTGCACATGACGTATAACAAATAATGCTAATATAAAAGAGCCCTCTATATGGCAATGTGTGTATATATATATAGTCAATCGCACAGTGTCAAAACTTCCTTTGCACATATATATATATATATATATATGCATGAGGTAACATTACGGGTATTAAAAGGGAGAAAGCACATTGCTCGAACGAGGCCGCACGGGAATCGGTAAAAGAAAGCCCATCGATCCTTTTGCCTCGGATCGAAAAAAGAAGAAAAAAAAAAAACGATCAAACTTCAATGTATTGACGACTCTCGAGACATTTTTTTTTCATGACTTTTGTCATTTTGTCATCGCTGACGAAATTTTTAAGCGATGACTTTTGTCGTCGCTTTACACACATGCGATCGCTTATATCAGCTTGTAAAAAGTAAGATGAGGGACTTTTCCATATAATTTAACGTAAAAAAAAAATAAGTGGTTACGCTTTTTTGCCGGAATCGGTAAAAGAAAGCCGATCGATCCTCTTGCCTCGGATCGAAAAAAGAAGAAAAAAAAAAAACGATCAAACTTCAATGTATTGACGACTCTCGAGACATTTTTTTTTTCATGACTTTTGTCATTTTGTCATCGCTGACGAAATTATTAAGCGATGACTTTTGTCGTCGCTTTACACACATGCGTTCGTTTATATCAGCTTGTAAAAATTAAGATGAGTAAAAACTAAGATGAGGGACTTTTCCATATAATTTAACGTAAAAAAAAAAATAGTTGGTGACGCTCTTTTGAGGGTTGGCAGGCTCCAATTTAATTGTATATGGAGGCAATGGCGGGCATATAGAGTATGTGCATTTCTTTTCGCTGCATTGCAAACATCGTGACGGAGAAAATACGCGTTTACCTCGTTTGCTTTTTTCAACGGAAAAAAAAAAAAAAGTCGTGGGTCTGGACATATATACAGGCAGCCTCGGATAGCTGTACCCGGGGCTTGTGCTTCGGGGGAGGGTGAGAGACACACCAGGAGGAACACAACGAGAAAGGAAAGGGGCTCGGAGTAAAAATCAGGTACGCGTTTACATACAGATATAGAAAATGTGTGTGTGTGTGTGTGTGTGTGTGTGTGTGTGTGTGTATGCGTACTACGTACAGTACCATGCCCGGTTCTCGCTCTCGCGCGACATCCGGCTAATCAGAAAATGTAGGAGTGAGCGAGCGAGCCAGGCGAGCGAGAAAACTGTACAGGGGGTTGAAAACGTCGGTGGTTGGGTGTGTGAGGGGTAGAAAAGGGAGAGCTCTCGCGCGGGTGAGCCTAATAGAGAGTGAAAAGGCATCAAATAAACAAACAGCGGGTGGTGAGAGATATAGAGGTGGAATTGAGAGGGTGGCCTTTATCTCTCTCTCTCTCTCTCTCTCTCTCTCTCTCTCTCTCTCTCTCTCTCTCTCTCTCTCTCTCTCTCTCTCTCTCTCTCTCTCTCTCTCTTTCTCTTTCTCTTTCTCTTTCTCTTGCTCGTTCGTGCTTGGTGGGATTCACCAGTTGTATACGGCGAAGCGAAGTTTGCCTCGTTTTGTGTATAGCGTCGGTCTATCTACCAGTTAGACACACAACAGTATGTGTATGGTAGGTGAGCAAAAGTATATATATATATATATAAATATATATACATAAATAGGGGAGCAAAACCGAGCTTGCGTAGAGCGAGACGAAAAGATGTACGTACAGTACAAACTCCTTCTCTATCTTCTCTCATTTCCTCGGATACAGAGAACGAGGCTACGTAAGCCAGGTCGACGAGAGAGCGAGGGATGAAATGAACTGCGATAGACGATTGCAAGAGAGAGAGAGAGAGAGAGAGAGAGAGAGAGAGAGAGAGAGAGAGAGAGAGAGAGAGGGAGAGAGGATCTGTGAATGTGTGTTGGAATCGAAGCAGAGAAGAGTATAAGTAGTAAAACGTAGAAAACGAGCCGAGTGGAAGCATCAAGTTGGAGTGAGAGAAAGTCAATGAGCAAGGGAGAAGATTGTGCTATGTAGGGGTTGCGTTAGTGGTTGTTACTGATTCTGCTAGAGAGCGCGGCAACATATCTGAATAGTATACATATATATATATATACTATTCCTCTCTCTCATATATATATGAGAGAGAGAGAGAGAGAGAGAGAGAGAGAGAGAGAGAGAGAGAGAGAGAGAGAGAGAGAGGGAGGTAAGCATTGGTAAGAGGGTGAGGAGTCGAAAACGGCAAAGAGAGAGAGAGAGAAGCGAGACGAGGGTGAGATAGGGCTATTAGGGCTGGGTGTAGGCGCCGCCCCGGCTATTATAGAGGGTTGTTTCACTCCACCCTGTATGTGCGCAACACGCCAGCGACCAACATGCCTATGTACACTTACAAATACAACTTATACACCGAAACACACTCTAATATAGGTATAGGAATGAGAGAATGCGGAATTTCGCTTGTATCCTCTTCATCCCAACCCTCCAACCCCTTTCCACGAGCCAAAGCTTCGCTGAGCGAAGTTTACTCTATCACGAGCGTTGCCACACCGCTGGCGCCGCTCCTGCAACCACGTACGCTTTACACGCGACCTCTGGTTGGCACGACGCTGCACAACAGCGCCCCCTCGCATAGGCGTTTTGTACCGTACTGTAGGGACGATATGTGTGTGCGTCACACATACACATTACACAGGGAATTTTCAACGTGTACCGGAATGAGAGAGAGAGAGGGAGGGAGGGAGGGAGATGAAAGTTGGAGGAGAACGGAGAGATAGTGTATACTGTAGCAAAGCTTGTGAGATGAGGCTGGGAGAAGGTGGAGGAGAAGGAGGAGAAGGTGGAGGAGGAGGAGGAGGAGGAGAAACGACGGAGGTTACCAAGGCAACGAGCGAGAGCCACCAGATAGAAGCAGCTCGTTCTCTCTCTCTCTCTCTCTCTCTCTCTCTCTCTCTCGCTGACGAGCCTCAGAGTGAGATGCTGCTCTAATAGGTATCTTTGGCGGTCTACCTACATGGCAAAGGGTGTGCAGCACCCCTATAGAACGAAGGGGCCACTGTATGTGTACGTGTATCTTGTACTGGGTGTCTCGGCACGTGTGCCGCAGTCGCAATTTTTTCGATCGTGCTTATCGTACATGTATGATGTGCGTATATATTTACCGAGGATATCTGTCGAATATACAGTCAAAGTCTCCATAACTCAATTACTCTTAACTTTATCCAATCTAACATTTTTAATTTCTCGCCAGCTCTCACTCTAAAGTGATCCATCCAGTCTTCTTTATTTTTTGAGGCACATTTATGCGCCTCGTTGCATCTTGCACGAGACATTGGACACAAAATCTGCCCTCAGAATCTCATCTTGAGAATATTCTCAATATAGTGGAAACTCCGTTAGGGATTAGCTTTTGTACCTAAACTGATCCAAGAGGTCATTGGTCAAAGATCTCATATCTATTAATCGCCACCATTGTAACGTCACTATGAAAAAGGTTTGGAAAAATAATGTCGTGAACTGTCACGTACGCATAATTTTCCCAAGCATTCACATGCGCATAACCTACTGACCTCACAAAATGGACGAGAACGACTCTAGTGGAATTTGAAATTTGGGAGTAAGTGACCAGAGTAACGGGTCAACTTGTGCAAGAAGTTGAGAAGTAAATATAGTTAAATTGTGAGGAGTTAGACTGTACTAAAGTAGATGTACAGTCGAGTCTTCCACAAGTGATGATTTTTTTGCCATTTTTCATGTGGCAATCGTAATTTTTCCATGTTTTTCCTCAAACTAAAGTAACTCTAGTGGCTTACCAGGGATTTGATCAAATCGAGAATGAACATTACTCGAAAATTTGCCAAAAACTATTTCACATACGACATATGAGAAAAGACAAATATATAGTCGAACTGAAGCTGATGGTTTTGCAGATAATACGGGAAATGCGATGTGTCGACGAATCACATTTCGCAAATAATATTCTCACATCTCATGAATTATGGAACAAAAGATTGGAATCAACAAAATTCATATTTCGTATTCGCAAACTTTTCTCAAAAAGTTCTTCTCTCAAAATAAGTAAATATAGTTAAATTGTGAGGAGTTAGACTGTACTAAAGTAGATGTACAGTCGAGTCTTCCACAAGTGATGATTTTTTTGCCATTTTTCATGTGGCAATCGTAATTTTTCCATGTTTTTCCTCAAACTAAAGTAACTCTAGTGGCTTACCAGGGATTTGATCAAATCGAGAATGAACATTACTCGAAAATTTGCCACAAACTATTTTACATATGGCATATGAGAAAGGACAAATATATAGTCGAATCGAAGCTGATGGTTCTGCAGATAATACGGGAAATGCGATGTGTCGACGAATCACATTTCGCAAATAATATTCTCATATCTCATGAATTATAGAACAAAAGATTGGAATCAACGAAATTCATATTTCGTATTCGCAAACTTTTCTCAAAAAGTTCTTCTCTCAAAATAAGTAAATATAGTTAAATTGTGAGGAGTTGGACTGTACTAAAGTAGATGTACAGTCGAGTCTTCCAAAAGTGATGATTTTTTTGCCATTTTTCATGTGGCAATCGTAATTTTTCCATGTTTTTCCTCAAACTAAAGTAACTCTAGTGGCTTACCAGGGATTTGATCAAATCGAGAATGAACATTACTCGAAAATTTGCCACAAACTATTTTACATATGGCATATGAGAAAGGACAAATATATAGTCGAATCGAAGCTGATGGTTCTGCAGATAATACGGGAAATGCGATGTGTCGACGAATCACATTTCGCAAATAATATTCTCATATCTCATGAATTATAGAACAAAAGATTGGAATCAACGAAATTCATATTTCGTATTCGCAAACTTTTCTCAAAAAGTTCTTCTCTCAAAATAAGTAAATATAGTTAAATTGTGAGGAGTTGGACTGTACTAAAGTAGATGTACAGTCGAGTCTTCCAAAAGTGATGATTTTTTTGCCATTTTTCATGTGGCAATCGTAATTTTTCCATGTTTTTCCTCAAACTAAAGTAACTCTAGTGGCTTACCAGGGATTTGATCAAATCGAGAATGAACATTACTCGAAAATTTGCCACAAACTATTTTACATATGGCATATGAGAAAGGACAAATATATAGTCGAATCGAAGCTGATGGTTCTGCAGATAATACGGGAAATGCGATGTGTCGACGAATCACATTTCGCAAATAATATTCTCACATCTCATGAATTATAGAACAAAAGATTGGAATCAACGAAATTCATATTTCGTATTCGCAAACTTTTCTCTCATCTTCTGTACGCATATACTCATCCTCTGACTGTCTATTTTGGCTCGTTTTTCGCCAATGGAGAATGTGTCAGATGTCGGTGTTGGTGAATTGAGCAGGTTGACATTGTCTGTGAGAGGGAGCACGAGGGAGAACTTTGAAAACGGTAGAGTTGAACACACCGCATGCATTGGAGATGAGGCGCGATATGCGCGCCACTGTGCGGTCTGCTGTGCGGCTGTAGAAACGTTTCCCACTGGCGCCATCTCACTTCGCTTTCCGACACTGTAGCGGGGTACAGTATTGTATTTCGTACGTATATATGAGCTGTAAATACCTTTTGACGGTATTCGAGGATCGAGTCTGTGTACAAAAAAGTACACAGAAACGTCAGTTATAGTGTGTAATAGGGTAGCGCACTGGGGGTATTCTCTCCTTGCCAAAGCTCTCCTTGTTTTCTCGGTGTTTGTCTATTTTATACACGTGGATGGGTTGCGTGCAATGCTCGTGTATCCCTATATGAAAGCTCGAATTGCAACTGCAACACGTTCGCGAAAAGACTGAAAAGTGTGTGTGTGTGTGTGTATGTGTGTGTGTGTGTTTGTGAGGGCGGGAGGGAGGGGGATGAAAGGAGTGCGAGAGCGAGAGAAAAAGAAAGAATGAGGGGGTGAAAAGGAGAGAGGGAGAGAGAGGAACGAGAGAAGTAGAAAAGGAGAGTAAACGAGAGTGTCTGTGTGTGTGTGTGTGTGTGGGAGAGGAGGACGAATGCGAATTGCAGGAGATAAAGACAAAGATGGAACTTAATGGCTTAAAGTCAAAAGGGCGTATAGAGTAAAAATAGGGGTTGACTGTAAGCCCTTTTTCATGTCAGATCATTGCGATATGTAGATGTACTTAAATGTATATATATATATATATATATATATATATATACATACTCATGTATATATGTATGCCACTGAGGTGTGGGTGAAACGTTGTATTCACGGAATAGAGATACATCGGTATGCATTTCAGTGGAAAAGCTCTCGTCGCGTTCGCGCCAGAGGGTTTTGAGAGAGAGAGAGAGAGAGAGAGAGAGAGAAAGCTGCATGGACGATTCTGAGTACGGATTGGTGGACCATTCGGAGGCTGGGCGAACATTGGCGGGGCGGTTGTCGCGATAGAGAGAGCGAGAGAGAGAGAGAGAGAGAGAGAGAGAGAGAGAGAACATCGAGGGTGGTTTCCATCCCACAGGATGCTGGAACGGTGGTTGAAAGAGGAGGAAGAAAGAGTTGGAGAGGGATGATAAAAAAGAGAGCACAGAAAATCAGAGGCAGCCTCAACGAAAGCAGCACCAGCGACGACAGCTCGTCTAAATGCTAATAGCTTTATCGACTGTAACTCAAAGTCTCGGGTTTCGATTCTTCTTACTCGAGGAGGCGAGCAACGCCTACGTTGAAAGAACGAGAGGATACATTTTGCGAAGATGAGAGAGAGAGAGAGAGAGAGAGAGAGAGAGAGAGAGAGAGAGAGAAAGAGAGAGCCAGAGAGAGAGAGAGAGTGAGAGGGAGAGAGAGAAATTTCGTGTCTCTTTCGAGACGCATTCAAACCCCGGGAGCAAAAATTTCCTCACCCTTGTACAGAGATTATATTTTATATCACAAAGTAAAACTCTTTTTCTTCATTTTTACTCGCTTTCTCACTTATCTCTTCATGTCATTGGTAGACTCATTGTCAGATAATACACGCGAATCAGATTTACACGCGAATACTGCAAGAGATTTGCGATTATTTGTCTTTGGATTATTTTGAGTATTTGCGTACTTGTGGGACTTGCGTCTAAACGTGTGGGATAAAGATTGAATCTGCAATGTTGTCATGACGTGGCGATCGTTGTACAACTTCGTGAATTTTCGTGAATTTTCAAAAAATTTTAATATGTATGTAGACACGCACGAATAATTTGTAGGGCCCATGAAAAGCCAATGAAAAATCTCCACTCGTGCGAGTACATCCCCCAACGAGTATCACACAGGATATTTAAAAACTTGCGGGTCTTCGAGAATCGACGAAATTGTCGTACAAGCGAGTAGTGGGGAAGATAGAGAAAGATGGGTGATATGCAGAGAGAGAGAGAGAGAGAGAGAGGGAGAGAGAGAGAGAGAGAGAGAGAGAGAGAGAGAGAGAGAGAGAGAGAGAGAAATGATCTCGTGTGTATGCGAAGGTCTCCGATTACGTGGATACAATTATGTCAAGCTCTGATTAAGCAGCACGACGTAGCCTGCGTTTATACATACATATATACATACATATATACATAGATATATATATATATATATATATATATATATATATATATATATATATATATATATATATATACATATATATATATATATCTAAGAAGAGTGCGTGCCCAAGTATACTATATATATAGATACACGCATTACACGCGTGGCATAACAGTATAATGTGAATAAAACCGGACGCTCCCGGATGGTCGCCAGAGTGAAAATGGTCGCGTGGCCACGAGGGTCCTTCTAATTACCGATAATAGTCGGTGGCAAGGGCTTGCGAGTTAGCGAGGGAGAATGGGGATTGAGCACGGGACAAACAGTATATACTATATATACATACAACATGGATACCACCATGCACATGAATGTATGCATGTATGTATCTATGCATATATATATATATATATATATATATATATATATATATATATATGCATACATATGAATGCATGTATGCGTGTACGTATGTATGTATGTATGTAAGTGAGAACAGGGGCGTGTGCTGCGTCTATACTGTGTGTATAGCCGAGGGAATCAGTCGAAAAGAGAGAGGCAATAATATATATGTATACGTTCTATGTGTATTGGCCCTTCCAGGCAAAATCAACTTGGCAGTGAACGAATTTTTAATTTTTTCAGAATATTTTCTTTAGTATAATATTTAAGAAAAAGACATTTTAAAGAATAATTGCCAATGACCATCAGTTGTCTTTGAGAAATAAATTCATAACGACCTAATTGATCTCGTTTAAATCGAAAATTTGTCTGCTGCTTTTTTTTTTTTTTGCTGCATTACATGGTATGAGAAATATTTTTTTTTCTCAAAATGGTTGGTTTAGAAATCAATCAATTTGGCATGGAATTCCTCGTATACTATATATTGTAACAGACGAGATGAACGAGGAAAGAGACGAGGTAGAGTAGTCGTGTATATAGATCGTCGAGGCCGGTAAGGGCTCTCGATGGGCCCTTCGGTTATTCTAAACAACACAAAGCCCCGCTGGCACCCTTCACGTACGTATTCACTTGCATACGGTAGAAGTAGCTCGCGTATCGCTGTTATATATATATATATATATATATATATATAGTTATATAGATAGATAGATGGATAGATATATACACATATATAACAATATACAGAGAACGACGACAATCATTTACTCGCGCTGGAGGCGATCTAGCTCGTCCGCACAATAGCCAAGTTATCCGTCGACTTCGCCAGCTACTTGCCCATGAAATGACCAGGCATCGCCCATCAGGATCAACACCATCGCCTGCACGATTATACCTATATAGCCCCAATGGCAAAAACTTCCCAGCACCGTACGAAACGAGATTGGCAAAAGCCTCAGGGTACATAGAGAGAGAGAGAGAGAGAGAGAGAGAGAGAGAGAGAGAGAGAGATCAACGTCAATCTGATTATAACGTCAATTTTTTCCCTACAATCCTTTCACAAATTTTCATAATTTCGTACTTTTCCATAGGCAGTCGATATTGTGGTTGAAATGGTTATAATATCGTTTTTCAGTATAATGACTTGCTCGATAGTTAGATAGAAACGATCAAGATATATAAACAGATGTGTAGTATAAATAAATAAAGTTTCCTTATCAGTAAAAAAAAAAAATCTTTGATAATTGATAAGATCGTATTTTTTTTTATATTGCTAAATAGTTAGATTAAAATAAGTCAAGTTTTATTATTATTCAGCATTACCATCTTTGTACGAAAAGTGTAACGAGCACACAGGATTCGTTTGAGATTCAATTTAAAATTGGCATGATTTTATTATCAGACATGATATTAGACTCGAGTAAAAAATTTATTTGACAACGATAGCTGGGTTATTTTTTTACTTGCAGGATATTTATATTTAAATGCCCAATTTAGCATAAATATTTTGATCCTAATTATAAAAATAATAGGCCAATAGCTCTAATAATAATTATGCAAACATGTTGCATCGCAAATTTTGTCATATAATAATTACATTCTGCCATAATAATGATAAATTCATTAAAGATTTATCGAGTCGATAAAAGTTAAATTTCATTCAATGAAGCTTAGCGATCGAAGGGTAGGAAAGTCAATTCCAGATAAAAACACAACGCAAACAGTAGATTTAAAAAAAAAAAAAATGGTCGTAAAATATGCTCGTAGATTATACGAGAGCGCAGCATGAGGACTTGGAATAAGATTAACGATCGATTTTCATTGAGAGAGACAGATAGAGTAAGTAACTTGATGTATATAATTGATCTATTACTCAGTTACGTGGGACAGGGATGAGATATTTAGAGATCCAGATATTTATATTTAAATGCCCAATTTAGAATAAATATTTTGATCCGAATTATAAAAATAATAGGCCGATGGCCCTAATAATAATTATGCAAACATGTTGCATCGCAAATTTTGTCATATAATAATTACATTCTGCCATAATAATGATAAATTCATTAGAGATTTATAGAGTCGATAAAAGTTAAATTCCATTCAATGAAGCTTAGCGATCGAAGGGTAGGAAAGTCAATTCCAGATAAAAACACAATGCAAACAGTTGACTGTAGATTTATAAAAAAAATGGTCGTAAAAAATGCTCGTAGATTATACATGAGGACTTGGAAGAAGACCAACGATCGATTTTCATTGAGAGAGACAGATAGAGTAAGTAACTTGATGTATATAATTGATCTATTGCTCAGTTATGGGGGTCAGGGATGATAGCCTCGCACCTTCTGTTGTTTCGATGACGCCCTCTGTTGTTGATCATTGCTTAAATTGCACACACACACACATATATATATATATATATATATATATATATATATATATACAAATACACGCTATATGGACATATATAAGCTCGATAAACGCATTGTCGAGAGCGAGGGAGGCGATGATGCGGTAGTGCGGTTTTTGTAGTTTATACAGAATGAGGCGAGAGAGAAGACACCCCCGGGTGTCCTATTAAAAGTACGAAAGGAGTCCCAGTTGGGATATTGTTGAGGATGGGGCTTTACTCGTGCCCTATGTCCTTGTACGTGCATCAACCGACAGACAGATAAAGATGTATATAGATATAAATACAGGGATGGAAAAAAAAAAAAAAAAAAAAAAAAAAAAAAATAGATAGACACAAGCTGGATGGATGAATAGATGGATGGATGGATTTGTGCGGTGGCGCTGATGGTCTTTCTCGTTCATAGGTCCCTGTCTGGTTGTCATTCGTACTCAAATTTCCTCTCACTCTCGTACACGTTGATTTCTTGCCAATTTCAGTGACTTTCTCCCTATCCATCTCTCTCTCTCTCTCTCTCTCTCTCTCTCTCTCTTTGCAGATCGTTTTTTTTTTCGTTTATCCCCCTTCGACTGGATCTGTGGTCCTGCTTCGTTGGTTCCACATGTCGCATCGAGAACGAACCGCACAACTCCCGCCCCAAATGGACCATACTGGATGGGGAATGGACCATGTAGAGTGAGAGAAATAATATATATATATATATATATATATATATATATATATATTATTTCTATATATATATATATATATATATATATATAAAGATAGAGTACAGAATATATATATATATATATATAAACATAGAGAACAGAATATATATATATAGAGGGACCCTAATAGGGCCGAACGAGAGCACAAGTGGTATCCCAGCGGGCTCGACGACCGGGAACGAGTGCCTCTTGATAACTGTCGGCATTTATCATCGATTATACAGCCCCGAGTGCTATACACACAAAGCCCAAAGCTCGTACGGTATTTATAACGCCGTGCACAAGTATATCATAAGCTATTAATGCTAATTTTCTAATGCTTTGCCTCTGAGTGCAAAGTCAAAATTGGTCAAATTACATGAGAATGTTACCGAGTACAAAACTTTTTAATATCAAGTCCTCCAAGTATCGAATATTTTTCAACAATCTTTCACCATCCTTGTAAAATAATTACAATAATTAAAAATAATATATAATATATAATTTTGTTTTAATAAATATAAATTATTTATGATTATCCTAAAAATTATAAAAATTACAGACAATGAGTTTTAGTTGAATTATTATTTTATGTTTAATTTTCGAGATAAAAAAATAATTGAATTGAGCGAAATATATATATATATATCGTGAGGATATATATATATATATATATATCGTGATGATATATATATATATATATCATCACGTTAAAATTCGGTGGTTATACCGTGGGCACGAAAATTGTTAACTGGTTAGATGTAAAAGCCGCAAAGTCGCGGTTTTAATGCGTCGGATAGTGACGGGTTCGGATTGTTCAGCGCAAAATTAGTACAAGTGGCTAATTGCCAACTCTCCGATTCGTGCAATGAAAGGACCACATCGAGCATCTATATATGTATATGTATATGTATATGTACATATATATGTATATATATGCATGTATATATATATATGTGTGTGTGTGTATGAGTGTGTGTAAATATATATATAGGTATGAATACAAACGGATTCGATGCATCGTGATGCTTGGCATTCGTTGCTATCCAATCAATTCAAGTTGATGATACCGGACGTGGGGATCGAACGAGGTAGCTCGATGAAAGGGGGGGGGGGGGGCGGAAGAATGTCGGATATACGCAGGGTTATGACGGCGTTTTCCATTAATGGCGAATTTTTTCGGGAGGGCAACTAAAAATGGCAATGTTATGCCTGAATGGGAAAAAGTGAGGGGAAGCTTTTATAACGATTTATCTACCAATCAAAACCATGAAATTTATATTGCAGCCTCACACGATGTGCTGCAGTTGAACAGACGAGCATTATTTTTGTTTTTTTTTTGTAATTCATACGTGGCTATGCTGAAAAAAAATTGATTGGATATCATGGTCGAGTTCATAGCTAAATATGCACGAACGTTTTTGAATGTAATTTTCATGTTTAATATTGCAATGCGTTTATATCGTTATATTGCAATGGGGATATTTTGAAATTTGAGAGAATTGTGTATTGAGGATCCAGATAATGGCGTATGACAATATTATTGACACAATTTTTGTGATTAAAATCACGTAAAAAAATATGAAAACTTTGGAATCGAATTGCAAAAGATCTTATTAGATAAAAAAAAATATATTGTTCACGAATGGCTTGTTAACAATATTGTTCACAAAAAAAGTAAAGGGATTTATTCTACAAAGTTCAAAATATATTGACAAATTTTTAGTGATTTTTAGAGCCACTTTGAATAGGAGAAAAAGTCGTCAAATTGTGTATTGAGGATCCAGATCGTATGACAATATTATTGACACAATTTTTGTGATTAAAATCACGTAAAAAAAATATGAAAACTTTGGAATCGAATTGTAAAAGATCTCATTAGATAAAAAAATATATATTGTTCACAAAAGGCTTGTTCACAATATTGTTCACAAAAAAAGTAAAGGGATTTATTCTACAAAGTTCAAAATATATTGACAAATTTTTAGTGATTTTTAGAACCATTTTGAATAGGAGAAAAAGTCGTCAAACTCGATAAACCCATATTTGTATGGTTCAGGTGCTATTTTTCACATGGTATGGGAAGGGTTGAAAATTATTATTGCATAAAAACGTGTTGTTAAATATTCGCAAGGTCGCGTGCATTAGCAATATTTCTAACTGATACTCCACCATGTACTGTGTATGCACACACAGCACACACGTGTATTATCTGTATAATATTTGTATGGATCAGGTGGAATTTTTCACATGGTATGAGAAGGGTTGAAAATTATTATTGCATAAAAATGTGTCGTTAAATATTCGCAAGGTCGCTTGCATTAGCAATATTTCTAACTGATACTCCACCATGTACTGTGTATGCACACACAGCACACACGTGTATTATCTGTATAATATTTGTATGGATCAGGTGGAATTTTTCACATGGTATGAGAAGGGTTGAAAATTATTATTGCATAAAAACGTGTTGTTAAATATTCGCAAGGTCGCGTGCATTAGCAATATTTCTAACTGATACTCCACCATGTACTGTGTATGCACACACAGCACACACGTGTATTATCTGTATAATATTTGTATGGATCAGGTGGAATTTTTCACATGGTATGAGAAGGGTTGAAAATTATTATTGCATAAAAATGTGTCGTTAAATATTCGCAAGGTCGCTTGCATTAGCAATATTTCTAACTGATACTCCACCATGTACTGTGTATGCCCACACAGCACACACGTGTATTATCTGTACAATATTTGTATGGATCAGGTGAAATTTTTCACATGGTATGAGAAGGGTTGAAAATTATTATTGCATAAAAACGTGTCGTTAAATATTCGCAAGGTCGCGTGCATTAGCAATATTTCTAACTGATACTCCACCATGTACTGTGTATGCACACACAGCAAACACGTGTATTATCTGTATAATATTTGTATGGATCAGGTGGAATTTTTCACATGGTATGAGAAGGGTTGAAAATTATTATTGCATAAAAATGTGTCGTTAAATATTCGCAAGGTCGCTTGCATTAGCAATATTTCTAACTGATACTCCACCATGTACTGTGTATGCCCACACAGCACACACGTGTATTATCTGTACAATATTTGTATGGATCAGGTGAAATTTTTCACATGGTATGAGAAGGGTTGAAAATTATTATTGCATAAAAACGTGTCGTTAAATATTCGCAAGGTCGCGTGCATTAGCAATATTTCTAACTGATACTCCACCATGTACTGTGTATGCACACACAGCACACACGTGTATTATCTGTACAATATTTGTATGGATCAGGTGAAATTTTTCACATGGTATGAGAAGGGTTGAAAATTATTATTGCATAAAAATGTGTCGTTAAATATTCGCAAGGTCGCTTGCATTAGCAATATTTCTAACTGATACTCCACCATGTACTGTGTATGCACACACAGCACATACGTATATATTATACGGACAATTCTGCTTGACTCAACCACACAACATCAAACATGCTAGAATTTCTCGACAGCGAAATTACCCTCCGCTACGCTCACACGCTCAAGAGACATTCGCGTATGTGCAACATTTATTTTAATATACAGTCGCAAAAGACGAACTGGGTGAGGAAGCAAAAAAAAAATGAAAATGGAAAACAGGAAAACTGCCTAACCCCCGAGAACCTCGTTTACCGCGAGCTCGTCGTTCGCGATATACGTACGAGAACGACATTCGGGCTTTCCGCGGTTCAAGAAGGGGTGAGTGCAGGTTTTTTTTGCGAGACTAGACACACACATGCAAAAACGAATAGAGAGGGGGGATAAAAGCGTAGCATAACGCGAGAAAAGGGTGAGAGAGGGGGAGGGGAGAGAGAGAGAGAGAGAGAGAGAGAGAGAGAGAGAGGGCGAGAGAGAGAGAGAGAGGGAGAGGGAGAGAGAGAGGAAAATAAAGAGCCGAGAGTATGGAAAAAGAGCGAAGCAAAGATAGATATAGAGAAAAATTTTGCTCGTTGAGCCCGGCGGTCCGTAGGAACGAATCGGAATAAAGTAGAGCGTCGCGAATCGAGCGGCGTCGCGCGACCGCGGATGGCGTTGGCGTCGGCGTCGGTATTTCCCCCTCCCTGTACCGCCCTTTTACGAGAATTGTGGTGGGATGGTCAGGTGGTAGGATACGCGGAGGTGGCAACCACCGAGGAAAAGCAACGCGGCGAGAGAAAGAGTTAGAGCGAAGGCGATATTGGTAAAAGAGAGGGAGAGAGGACGGTAAACGTGAGAGATTGTAAAAGCGAAGTAGAGATGCGGCAAAGGGTATGTGGCGCCTCTCGCGGGAAAAGGGGAAAAGTGGCTAGAAAAGGAGTCTGAGTGGGGGAAGACAGTAGAGATTGCGGGGTTGTAGCAAACGAACGAGATGGGACGTATCCGTCGTAGTCGGGGTATTTATGGCGCTACTTGTCAACGGTAGAGAGAGTAGCGGGGGTGAAATCATCCCCTCTAGGATTTTAGAGGGAAATGTTACCACCACACTCCTCCACTTTACTCTCGCGACACTGCAGCCTCTGTGTATCCCGGTGGATATGCTGAATGTACGGATTTCTGTATATGTATATAAACGAATTTATATACTGTGTGTGAATACTTTTCTTCTCACTATAACTATCTCTCTCTCTCTCTCCCTCTCTCTCTGTCTTCACACCCTGGAGGGATTTCGTGACAGACTACGCATACACGTAATATACACACTCTGTCCTCTCTCTATCTTTTTCTCTTCACCTCTTGGCTTTATTCTTGAGTATATATATATATATATAGCCAGACTATGTTTATTCGTGGTGCTGAAGGGAAATGCAACTGTTGGAGCTGCTTCGTGCACCACGAGAGGACCAGAGGTCGCGGGAGGCTCCCGTATAACCCAGGCAGAGATGTGTGTATATATATATATATAGAAAGAGAGAGAGAGTCGAGAGTGCATTCTCAGTGAAATGCTCTCTCCACTTTCTCTCTCTATCTCTCTCGCTCTGTGGTGTGAAATAAAAAGCAATGAAAAGATACTGTTTGAGCATGGTTAATTATGACAGTGTACCATAAGAGTCGTATTATATATATATATATATATAATACGATATAATATTTTATATGACAAAAACAGAGTTCAAAGGAATAGAGAACTTTTTTTTTCATATTTTTTTATTATTATAATGATTAATAGTGTAATTATTTTATCAGGCATTCATAGGAGATCGTGAAATTGATTTTTATCCAATTTGATAATATTTATTTGGGCTACAATAAACTCGATTGAAATTAAACAAAGTTTGGCTTTAGATTAAATTGAATATATTTGATTTAATTCTAAATTGTGGAGATCAATCATTCGGTAGATTCATGAACCATAAATAACACTTTTTTTTATTAACATGAAAATTTTATCAAGTACTTTTTTAAATTAATTCCTGATTGATAAAAAACTCCGGTGAAAAGGTGAGAATAATTGGGCATGTAAATAGATCGAAAAGTATTTCTGAATGAGAGAATTGAACTGTTTCTGTAGAGCAAACGCTTGCCATTGATGAATTTTCTGGTTTCGAAATGATAAAATCTCATTCAGCAATACTCTCCGATCGATGTTTATCCAATTAGTTTTATCCTTTGGCATTTATTCTTTTTCAATTTGTGTTATTGATTTTTATGTATTTAGCATTTTTTTTTATTCAATTATTTTCAAAGTCAAATTTATGTGCTGGGATTTTGATGGCTTGATAAATAACACAAGAATATTCTTCATTAAATACAATAATACGCACTGATTAGACGAATATTTAGATCAATTTTCTACGATCATTCAGATAACCCGAACGAATATTTTCTGCGACAGAATATTTTCGACGAAGAGGCTGTTGGACAAGCTGTAGCTATTTTGTTAATTTGATAAGCCTTTTCCTTATCGTCTTATCTGTTTTTTGTAATCACGACGTAATTACGAAAATTATAAATCCTGAGTGGATGAGTGTGTAAAGGTGGTGAGAACAGTCCCATTTCCTTCATAAAATCGGCACGTGCTGGTAAAAAATTTCTTCAATTTTCTACGATCATTCAGATAACCCGAACGAATATTTTCTGCGACAGAATATTTTCGTCAGTCAAGCATATAACAACCCTTTTCTAATGGGGAGGTTGAAAAAAAAATGAACGAGGCATCAGAGATTGACTCGATGACAAAGTACGAACTTACTGGCCGGGACAAGCGCTTGGAAATAAAAAAAAAGAATGAGATCGTAAAAAAAGATTCGATCTTATATTATAGTTATTATTATATACTGTGATGGTGACTCGACGAAGGGCTCAATCCCATATATTTACGAAGAGGCTGTTGGACAAGCTGTAGCCTTCACAAGCCGAATGAGAATGAATCGACTCTTCACTGCGTAAAAATTCACACAAATATCCATATGGATACATCTGGTAGGAAACGCTCGAGAGAAAACACCCTCGACTCGCCACACTTCTTTCCAGGATTTCTCATATCTTTCGTCACATGCGCATCTCGTAATCTGTTCTATGTTCCTTTTATACGTGAATCTCTCACTGTCTCGTATACTTCGTCGTTCTCGTCATTCGAACGATCGTTTTTCCTCGCGACCTTCATCCCTTACAGACAAGGGTATGGAAGGGAGACACGAGTTTCACATCCACGACGCAAAATCTCCACCTACCGTCTTCATCCTATTTTATCCTACGTTCTCTCCCTCATTCCGCCATTTTATTCCAGCGAAGCGTCCATCAACCTTTTCTCCAAGTTACACACATATGGAGCTTGCACGCTTTTTTCTCTGTTCGTTTTTAACCGAATTTTATACTTGTACTCTTCGAGGAATTCTTATGCACGTTTTTTTCTCTGTTCGTTTTTAACGGAATTTTGTACTTGTATTCTTCGAGAAATTCTTATGCACGTTTTTTTTCCTCTGTTGGTTGTTAACAGAATTTTAGACTTGTACTCTTCGAGGAATTGTAATGCACGTTTTTTTCTCTGTTCGTTTTTAACCGAATTTTATTCTTGTACTCTTCGAGAAATTCTTATGCACGTTTTCAACGGAATTTTATACTTGTACTCTTCGAGAAATTCTTATGCACGTTTTTTTCTCTGTTCGTTTTTAACCGAATTTTGTACTTGTTACTCTTCGAGAAATTCTTATGCACGTTTTTTTCCCTGTTCATTTTTAACCGAATTTTGTACTTGTACTCTTCGAGGAATTCTTATGCACGTTTTTAACGGAATTTTATACTTATACTCTTCGAGAAATTCTTATGCACGTTTTTTTCCCTGTTCGTTGTTAACGGAATTTTGTACTTGTACTCTTCGAGAAATTCTTATGCACGTTTTTTTCTCTTTAACGGAATTTTATACTTGTACTCTTCGAGAATTTCTTATGCACGTTTTTAACGGAATTTTACACTTGTACTCTTCGAGAATTTCTTATGCACGTTTTTTTCTCTGTTCGTTGTTAACCGAATTTTATACTTGTACTCTTCGAGAATTTCTTATGCACGTTTTTAACGGAATTTTATACTTGTACTCTACGAGGAATTCTTATGCACGTTTTTAACGGAATTTTATACTTGTAGTCTTCGAGAATTTCTTATGCTCGTTTTTTTCTCTGTTCGTTTTTAACCGAATTTTATTCTTGTACCCTTCGAGAATTTCTTATGCACGTTTTTTTCTCTGTTCGTTTTTAACGGAATTTTATACTTGTACTCTTCGAGAAATTCTTATGCACGTTTTTTTCTCTGTTCGTTTTTAACGGAATTTTGTACTTGTTACTCTTCGAGAAATTCTTATGCACGTTTTTTTCCCTGTTCATTTTTAACCGAATTTTGTACTTGTACTCTTCGAGGAATTCTTATGCTCATTTTTAACGGAATTTTGTACTTGTACTCTTCGAAAAATTCTTATGGTATATCTCTGTCCTTGACTCGTATAATAGCATCTACGATTCTCTAGCTCTTCTATTTCAATTTTTATCCCTTTACCTCCAATGCCTTATATCTATATTCTGTGGTTTTTCCAGCTTTTATTACCTCTCTCTCTCTCTGTCACTTCTCATACCAATTTTACTCTCTTTCTCTCTCCTTCTCTAGACTTCCGCGAATATCTTCTCGCAAAGTTACATAAAGTTTTTACGATTTTTCGACCTCTCGAGCGCAAAGGCATCGAAGAAGAGATTCGCTGGTGGCTCACGAGAAAAGCATATCAGAGAGAGAGAGAGAGAGAGAGAGAGAGAGAGAGAGAGAGGGCGAGAGAGAGAGAGAGAGAGAGAGAGAGAGAGAGAGAGAGAGAGAGAGAGAGAAAGCTCACGACGGGGAGAATGTCCCCTGTGACTGTGCGGGGGATCGTGCAGTTTCTTTTTCTCTTTCTCTTTCCCTTTACTCGGTGGATTTTATTCTATATCTCGAGGCTTTCCATATACCGGATACCGCGGGGGGATAATCCCGTGTATCTTTCGGATAAGAGACCTATAAATTTGTTTGCCCTGTCACCGAGGGCATTAAGGCGTTGGAAAGCTCCAATCTGTTGGTTACTGTCGTTGTCGTCGACGTCGTCGTCGTCGTCGTCGTTGGATTCGAGAACTCGATGGGCTTTCCTCCATGTTTGCCCTCTTTGGTAAGGATATATATATATACCTTAAAAATTGTCTCCAATGATAAAATATTGGGCAATTAAATTTTACGTTCTCATATATTACATATATTTGGGAAAAAAAAAATTCAGTGTTCTTACAAAAAGCATCGATACCATTATAGACACAGCCAAGTCATTATTGCTATAAAAAATCATGACGAATTATGGCTCATGGGTCAAATGGCTCATGGGTCAATTATGGGTCAAATGCAATTACTCCTAAATTAATCTTTTGAATTTTTTGAAATCAAGATGATCCTGTGATTACGAAAATTGTCGTACATTTATGATAATTTTTAAGAAATATGACAGTTCTCTGAATCCAATGAAAAAAATAAAATAAAAATTGATGCCGCTGTTGGTTTTTAAATTTATTTTTCGTTAAAGTTATGTAATTTTTTGTAACGTCAAAAAGATGACGTCTATCTATGTCCTCCTGATCTTCTTACTTTTCTGGGCAAAACTGTATACTGAGGAAAACGTCAGCTACAACCAACTAACAGCCACATTTTGGCAAACTCTCCAGTTCCAGCGTTATACAAGCCAATAGCATCGCTGCCATAGAAGAACCAAAGTTTCTCATTTCAAGGAACGACAAAGTTTTCATGTCTTGCGACTAACTCAGCAGCCTATATATACGTATTTATATGTATACACATATACATACGCATATTTACATATATATGAGTATGCACGTTCACTGGAGAGTGTCAAATTCCCTGATGACTGAATAACGAGTTTATACGAATTTTCCGTAATCTCGTAGTTTCGATTTCCCGTAGGTGAGTTCATATAATATGTATCTGGGGTATATTTCGATAAAGTAGTTTTTCTGTTTATAATATTTTTGAAACAAATTACATTTGGACTCTCATGGTAGACTTCGTACAGGTTGAAATAGTTTGGTGTCCCATATTACCCTCTTTTAACGTAAAAATCGATGGCTCAATCTCAATCTCGATTAACAAGCTCTCGGAAATCAAAATGGTAGATCAATTAGAGGCTAAATGACGAAACCAATAAACACGAGTCAATGATTCGACAGCAATCATTAATCGTCATAAATTAATCTCCAAATATGTGGGCTTTTCCGGTATGCGTGGAAATGAGAAATGAACTTTAAAGTGTGGGGAGTAAGAGAGAGAGAGAAAAAGTCTCGGAGAAAGTTGGGAATCAAATTACATTTGGGCTCTAAGACTTCATATGGGTTGAAATAATTTGGTGTCCCATATTTCCCTCTTTTAGGGTAAACATCGATGGCTTAATCTCAATCTCGATTAACAAGCTCTCGGAAATCAAAATGGTAGATCAATTAGAGGCTAAATGACGAAACCAATAAACACGAGTCAATGATTCGACAGCAATCATTAATCGTCATAAATTAATCTCCAAATATGTGGGCTTTTCCGGTATGCGTGGAAATGAGAAATGAACTTTAAAGTGTGGGGAGTAAGAGAGAGAGAGAAAAAGTCTCGGAGAAAGTTGGGAATCAAATTACATTTGGGCTCTAAGACTTCATATGGGTTGAAATAATTTGGTGTCCCATATTTCCCTCTTTTAGGGTAAACATCGATGGCTTAATCTCAATCTCGATTAACAAGCTCTCGGAAATCAAAATGGTAGATCAATTAGAGGCTAAATGACGAAACCAATAAACACGAGTCAATGATTCGACAGCAATCATTAATCGTCATAAATTAATCTCCAAATATGTGGGCTTTTCCGGTATGCGTGGAAATGAGAAATGAACTTTAAAGTGTGGGGAGTAAGAGAGAGAGAGAAAAAGTCTCGGAGAAAGTTGGGAATCAAATTACATTTGGGCTCTAAGACTTCATATGGGTTGAAATAATTTGGTGTCCCATATTTCCCTCTTTTAGGGTAAACATCGATGGCTTAATCTCAATCTCGATTAACAAGCTCTCGGAAATCAAAATGGTCGATCAATTAGAGGCTAAATGACGAAACCAATAAACACGAGTCAATGATTCGACAGCAATCATTAATCGTCATAAATTTATCTCCAACGAGGCGGACGAATTTCTGACTTTGTCGAGAATCATAGGAACTCTTCCAATGAGCTTCAGACTCGAGGGAATATATATATATCTTGCAATAAATATATCAGTATATGTTTTTATTGCAGCGGCTATGTGTGCTTTTACGGTATGCGTGGAAATGAGAAATTAACTTTAAAGTGTGAGGAGTAAGAGAGAGAGAGAGAGAGAGAGAGAGAGAGAGAGAGAGAGAGAGAGAGAGAGAGAGAGAGAGAGAGAGAAAATTGAAAATCATTGCCACATGATATTGGAAACGTGAAATCGTAAATTTAACGGGCATTAAATATATATACTGCATCGTAAATTAATGGAGGTTGGATTCTGGCTAGCAGGGTTGCTGCACTCTCTAATTGTTCGTGCACACACTAGAGTGTTTTATACAATCTCGTGGTTTCGCTTTTGCGATCTGGCGAGCCAACAGGGTATGTTGCATTCAGTATGCGCTTCGAATATGCTCTCTCTCTCTCTCTCTCTCTCTCTCTCTCCCCCTCTCTTTCGCTTGCTCGCACATACTTGATGTTTTCACCGCTGAATCATCGATTCCAAGCTCCGATTCATTAATACGATTCCCCAGAGTGATCGTGATCGAGGTTGTGTAAAATATATAAAACGAATAGAGAGAGAGAGAGAGAGAGAGAGAGAGGGAGAGAGAGAGAGAGAGAGAGAGAGAGAGAGAGAGAGAAGGATGGAAGAGTCAGTTGTGATTGTTCACACTGTAACGGACACGTGAAATACATTCTGCGTTGTTGCACAATTCTCCATTGATGATCGCTTATCCCCTCAATATGGAGTGTCTCTAAGGGAGAATATTTGAAAGGTTGATTTTTCCGGCATTCGCGTTGACACGACGAGTAAAAAAAAAAAAATTTAAACTATCGTTTTATAGCTAAAGAGTAATTTTTGTCATTGGAATAAACTTTGTGCATTTTAATCGAATGAAATTAATTAATGACAAAATTCGAATGAATTTTTAGAAATTGATTAAATAGATTTGAAAAAAATACTTTTCATGAAAGTGAAGCTTGGGGGAAGGAAAATACAAATAAAATGAATCTTATTTAAATAAATATTCATATTTAAACTAAACTGAATTTCTTAAATTGAAATAATTTTTTTATTCGTTATTTCATTTATAATTTTTATTAAATTTCAGCCATTTTGCTCTGTTTTTGTTTTTATCACATATCGCGTGTCATTTGTGGGAATTCGATAAAATTAAATGTCGAGTTGGCGTTGTAGGAAACTTGAAAAGGAAGAGGAAAGATTGGCGAGGAGATTTTGTGGAGAAAGAAAAAAGTCCGAAGCTTATACGAATGAATCTCGTCGATAGTCCTGTGTGGGGTATATATGTGTCGTTCGAGCTTTTTATCAAAGAGAATATACAGCAGGCCGAGGACTTTGACTGCAGGTTTTTCAGACACAGGATGACCCGTTCGACGAACGAGTAAAAGCTCGAAATCGATAGAATGCCCAGTGCTGCTGTTGCTTCGCGACGTCACACGCAGAGCAAAGACAGCATTGCGCCAATATATAACTTCGGATTGCCCGGATGTCGATGGCAAAATACCCAGCTCTCCTTTTCTCTCTTTGCCGATTTGCCTCAAAGGCTTTTTTGTTGCACGCTCAACGCTCCTGTGAAGATCGATTCGTATAACAAAAAGAGCCCTTTCCCAGATTAGAATCAAATGCAGATTCGGCCATTGTCAACGAAAAGTGTACTGAGTAGAATACTCGCCTTTTCTCGTATTCCGTCCATGTGCCTGTATATATATTTTTTTACGAAGGGATTATTATTCGTTAAGACTGATCTGTGAAGTTTTTTTTTTTTAATTTCGAAACGTTAGATCGCAAAACAAGTTCAAGTGAATTCTCACATTTCAGTAGTATTTTTTATACAGTTTATCCGTTTATCCGTTTTTTTTTCCCTTGTGATTATATACGATTGCTGGTAATGAGAAATACTCGCCTTTCCTCGTATTCCGTCCATGTGCCTGTATATATATATTTTTACGAAGGGATTATTATTCGTTAAGACTGATCTGTGAGGTTTTTTTTTGTTTATTTCGAAACGTTAGTTAAATTCTCACATTTCAGCAGTATTTTTGAATCAATCTCAGCTTCATTATTTTTATACTCCTCCTCAATGGGAATCCTTGCAAAAAGAGTCTTTTTGAAATTGTTATTGCGCTTTTTTTTCCTTTTAGAAAAGATTTTATAATAAGTTTTGATTTTTATGTCGAGATAAAATCTTCATAATCAAAATTTTTACTAAAATAATTTGACCTACCATAGTTTTGATAAATATCACACTTTATTGCTATTAACCGATCTTCGAAGACTCGAGGGTGGATTCTTTTTATTCATTTTTTGTTTTCACCAAACTAGGGAATAATTGGGGAAATAATAAATGAAAAAAATTATCGACTATTGTGTAAAGATGAGAAAAATATTCCCTTAAATATCATCATAAGCCAGATTTTTACTAAAATAAATCAAGAAATAATGGATGAAAAAAAATATAGACGATTGTGTAAAGATGAGAAAAACATTCCCTTAAAAATGTTGCACAGATAATCCCCTTGTGATTATTATATAATTGCTGCTAAGTCTGGTGCAAAATAATTTTTTCTCCTACAATATGCTGCACTCAAACAAACGACTTTTTTCTATTGGAGGGTTAAAATAATTGTGAATATTTTTTTGTCCCATTGAAAAATCATCATAAGATCTCTCGGAAATAATGATGAATGATTATGCTTATATACGAAGAATTAATAATTAACTTTTGTTTGCATTATTTTTAATTCTTCGAAAGCAAAGTCACAATTGGTCGCATCCTGAGATAATTATCTTTGCTGCGAAATTTCTTGAATATCGTTCGTTCCACGCACCCCCTTATTTCACTGATACGATATCTCATGTGACATCCAGCATGGGCGTCATCTCTGAGATATTTTGTGTTTTTTGTTGAAAATCAAAGCTGCAGATCTACTGAATCAGCAGTGAATTATTGGCCAACTGCCGTTTGTAGCATTTTGTAAACATGCTAAGAGGGATGAAAGTTTCTACCACCTTTTGACAGGGTAGAAAGTTCCATAGGGATTCCTGGCTGCACCCCCAGCTTGGACTCGAGTTTACGGCCAGTCAATAAAGTAGAAATTATACGAAATTATATTTCGTGCAGGGATCATTTTTATTAGGGGATGAAAAGTCCTGCACCCTCCGACACAGGGGTTGTGTACCAGCTGCCGAGAAAATTCTAGTGGGTAAGTTAGATCTCTCGTACCGTTAAATTAAGGCTGGTAGAACAGATTTCTCCTGCAAGGGTTGTTAGCACCCCTTTGTGACTTCTCCCTTAGCTTTAACCAGTAAAAAAAAAATCAGCAGACCCAACAATCCTCGTTTTACCAGCCTCGATAACTACCAACATTGCCATTTACTGATAATTGAATGAAAAATCCAAAATCACTGAAATAAATTATTCATAATATTAATAACAAATCATATTATTGTTTAATATAATTTTTTTCTCTGCAAGCAAAGATATCAATGTCTTTCCATTTATCTTCTATTATTATTTACTCATTAAATTAATTATATCCGTTATGTAACGAGTGGAAAAAAAAAAATTGTACAATTTTTGAAATCTAAAAAAATAATTTGATGTTATTGTCGCCGTCTCGAGCCCTCTCGTCGTCGAGTTTGTTGAGAAAATCCAAAGAGAGATCGAAGCGGCTTTACAAAGAAACCGCGAACGATATATATGTATAGTTTCCCTCCACGTATTCCCGGCTCGAAAATCCTCAAACTCCTAGCATCTCTCCCCGTCAATATATAGCGAGGGTTCTCGAAAGGGTTCTCCATCGTCGTTTCTCCAACGACGAAGAGTGTAAAGCCGAGAATCCCGATATAAATGTCAAGTTCGCCTTTCAAGCTTTCTTCGCGTGCTGGCGAATACTAGACGAGTTCTTCGTCTTGCTTCCTGGTTGGGTTTTGTGCCGAACGTCTGGAGATTCACCCTCTTCAGGCCTACATATATATATATATATATATTTTTTTTTCTTCGTAGCCCTCGACGAGAAGAAATTTTTCGAGAGTCCTTCATCCCTCCTCGTGTCTTTCAGACATTCTAACCGCACCACTCACTTTCACTTCCATTATTGTTAACTCCTGCTGCTCTTTGGGGGTGTCTTCTTTGTCGATTCTCCCCTCGTTCTTTGCATCGTGCAATAACAAACAACGCATTGACGATCGGCAACACGAAAAAAACGACAGACGTGAGAAAAAAAAAGTATTCTCGTGATAAGGGTCTTGAAAGCTTATCAGTAACACTTGATAAAACAAATAACACAAATAACAATCAATAAACAAATTAATATCAATTTAATTATAATTTTATTATTTTTGTCCAAATGTAAATGATTCTTTGATCGATATTTTCATCATGTAAAAGTTATCAATATCGAAGAAACAAATAAACAAACTACTCTGACTGATTTCATGGTTGAGTTACTTATCTCGAGAATATTATATTTAGGCTGAGAATCAAAACTAAAATGTGATAAGACAATAACAAAGAACGCATTGATGATCGGCAACACGAAAAAAATGACAGACGTGAGAAAAAAAAAAGTATTCTCGAGATAAGGGTCTTGGAAGCTTATCAGTAACACTTGATAAAACAAATAACACAAATAACAATCAATAAACAAATTAATATCAATTTAATTATAATTTTATTATTTTTGTCCAAATGTAAATGATTCTTTGATCGATATTTTCATCATGTAAAAGTTATCAATATCGAAGAAACAAATAAACAAACTACTCTGACTGATTTCATGGTTGAGTTACTTATCTCGAGAATATTATATTTAGGCTGAGAATCAAAACTAAAATGTGATAAGACTTCGTAAATTGATTGCCACGATATCTTAGCAATTAAGAGAGGAAGTCAGAAGGTAATTGGAGTTAGCCCTAATTTTCGTTGGTTCGCAAAACCTGTAGAGGAGTGTTTTGTGCTCTTCTTAGCCCGATTCAGGCGAGCGGAAAGTCCGGGGGATAACGAACTACTCCCCGTGGGTAATTAACGGCGTTTTCCAACCCCGGAGTGATGCTCCTCGTTAAGAAGGTTCTTCGAGCTCGTAGACCAAAGTCTCCCCCCACCACCACCCCTTCCACGAAGCTACCGAAGGAGAAGGTCCGTTCTTGAGCGAAGGATCGACCTTTTCCTCGTTACTTCCGTCAGGACGTATCTCTATGGCATCTGGGAAGCAGCAGAGACTAAAACTCGTTGTATCCTACCTGAAGCCACGATTAATTCATCGGGGCTGTTCCCTTTGCTTCTACGAGAGGGTCAACACCTTGACCCTGGCTGGAAGGTTGGCAAACTTCGTGGACCATTTTTCCATCCATTTTGTATTGTTGCGAATTGGTAGACAACACAGACGATTTCCTCCATAATGCAATGATCCTAAGTATACGGAAAAGTGTTCAATTCAAACTGAATTGATTATTTTATTTTAGCTTTAAGGAAAATTTTAAATACCAAAAATTAACAAGAATAAAAATATTTTTTTTTATGAAATTACAAATAATTATTTCGAAATTTTATGTGTATAAGTAATTTGGTTTAATTAGGAAGAAATATCGTTTAAGTATCAACATTATTTTTGTGGAATATTTATTTTATTTAACATTTTTTTTTTCATTATTTTTGCGTTATCGTGAGAAATAAAGACGAACAATAAGGAACATAATCAGGAGTTTTTTTTTTCTTCTTTCGTTACATTTATATATATATATATATGTACATGTCGATGGGGGATGCGTCAATAAATTTGCCTCGGGGGTATTAGAGAGCGAGTCGCGTGCGCCGAAATTAGCATCACTCTCCGCGGAAATTATTCGCGCAGACGGTGAGCGCGGAGCTTTTCTCGGTGAGCGTCGAAAGACCTTAAGGGGTTGCCTCCACTCGCCTTTCTCAAGTGCTTTTCTCCCACTCATTCGCATACATCTCTCTTTCTACCTCGTCATCTTCTCCATCTTGCAGATTTACAAGGGAAATAACCTCTACGTATATACACACTTATATAGACCAGGTATGTATCTATGGGGCATTTCATGCCAACTGTACATCATCGAGGAAAATATAAATTAATTTATAAAACTCTTTTCACAATTTCATCATCCCTTGCAATTAAAAATACGACGATACATAAAACTATTCCATGCTTGCAAAAAAAAATTAATACCATCATTTTTACGTGTACATTTCCCAAATGTAATTTTACGCTCAATTTTATTGGCAATATTAAAAAAATAATTTTCATCAGTCCCTAAAGTATTTACAAATTTCATCCAATGATCTTGCCAATTTGACCAAAAGTCTACTTTGTATTTTCGACTGAAAAAAAATCATCTAATACAATTAAAAAATTAAATTATATCGTTTCAGTGCTGCAAAAAAAAAAGGATATAAAATTTTGTTAATTCGAGATAATCAGGACCAGAAATTGGTACAAAAGGCCTGAGAGGACTCGTGTGCATCTCGTATACAGTACAGAGTGAAATAAGGGAGGTACGAAAAGATCCTTGGATGGATCAGTTTCCATCTCTCTCTTTTGGTAAGAAAACCATCGTCGAGGAGTTCATACATATATATACTATGTACCACATTCCCCATGTACCATATATATATATATATATTTATATGAAGGTTCGCGGGGGTGGCAAACGTTGAGGGGGAAGTGGATGACACGCCTACCTAACGCGACTGCGGTGAAACGCGATCTAGCGGCTTGAGAGAGAGAGAGAGAGAGAGAGAGAGAGAGAGAGAGAGAGAGAGAGAGAGAGAGAGAGAGAGAGAGAGAGAGAGAGAGAGAGAGAGAGAGAGAGAGAGAGAGAGAGAGAGAGAGAGAGAGAGAGAGAGAGAGAGAGAGAGAGAGAGAGAGAGAGAGAGAGAGAGAGAGAGAGAGAGAGAGAGAGACTTGTGCTTGCCCCGGTAAATAATGCAGACCGGGGTAATGGCGCTATCTCTGCGCATCTTTTATTAAACGTTCGCTCCGCCGCCTCGCTGCCTCGCTCTCCAACAACGACGACCACCACCATCTCCTCATCCCCTATGCCTCAACTCACCCACCTACATACCTGCCTCTACTACTTTCAAGCTAGTATAGCAGTACGTAATACCCACTATCTGCGTCACTCGTCTCTGTTGGTACTTTTTCTTTTTCATACTCCCTGTTGATGCTTTGCTGTATCGTTTCCTTTGCCAGAATGCCATGAAACCCGGGAAAGCACACTTTTCACCTCACCGAGCTTTTCACCCCTGGGATGGAGGTCACCCCATCCCGCTCCTACACACGCAGTTTCTTCGTAAGAATGCTCTTTTCTTTTGGAAAATATTTTATCCACACGATGGTGTAGAGACATAGATAAGATTATACGTATTGGTATATATATATATAGATTGCAGATGAGATGGAGAAAACGTACGATTCTTTCTCACTTTTCTCTCTGCTTCCGTCTCGCGAAGCTCAGTCTTCACTCGTATAGTTTTTGGCTGCTACGTTCCATTGTTTCATCCCGAACGGAGATTATCCGGATTATCGATAACGCCAAAGGTACTCTCTCTCTCTCTCTTTCTCTCTTCCACTCTCTTCCACTCTCTTCCTCTTTACTCTGCTATAGTAGAGTCACATGCATCAACCGATATGTCTATATAGTTATTCTTCTTATTCTCTTTACTGCCCTCTGTGTCTCTTATACTTTTTGCCCCTCTCACTCGTGCGGAAATCGAGTTTTCGATTCATGTACATTTTATATCGTTCTCTCCCCATATACTCTTATCCACTGTTCCTATGATTCGGTTTTGCCGATTTTTCTTCTTTTCTTTTCTCTCGGCTTTTTCCCGGATGGAATGCTTTTTCTGCGTTGAACGGGGGAGGACGTGAGAAAAGACAGCGCCAATGGCAGAGTGACAAGAGAGAGCGAGAGGGAGAGAGAGAGAGAGAGAGAGAGAGAGAGAGAGAGAGAGAGAGAGAGAGAGAGAGAGAGAGAGAGAGAGAATGACTTGTTCAATCTAAATAAATCGTGTTTGAGGAAACAAAATGTCTGCGACGATATGTTGGGATTGAGTAATCTGGAATAAATGCCACTCAAGAATAAGGGTGCAAAGTGCTTTTTGCATATTGAAAAAATTAAATTAATTGATTTCGAGTGAATTTTTTTTTACAACAAGATTATTTAAATCGAAACCGCAGACCCTAATCAAGGCGAATGCATTAATGAAAAAAAAACGACAATTTAAAAAGTTGCAGCCTTTAAAAGAAAGAGAATCAAAGATTAAAAATAATAAAAATTAGCTGGGTCAAAAGGACATATGTGTGTGGTTAGCAGATTATTATTATTATATGGGGTTGGGGCTGGCCCCGGAAGTCGACCAGCGACCATACCATATGGCCACGTCCATGGTTAGTAGATAAAGGCAAACTCGGCTTCCTCCCTCAAAATTTCCTCCCTCAAAATTTCCTCCCTCAAAATTTCCTCCCTCTAAAATTTCCTCCCTCAAAATTTCCTCCCTCTAATATTTCAAAACAACAGCGTTAACGTGGATGGAATTCCTTGTGGCCCTCTGCCGGCCACCCGAATAGTTACTGCGCTGTCATTCGCGTCAGAGAAAAACAACCCTCTCGCCCATTTCCACTCCCAGCCATACTAACGCCGATTAGCATTATTATTAAAGATGACCGCGCGCTGTCCGCGCACCTGCATACTGCGACCCCGATTATATTATATGATAGGATGAGAGCCCTCTCTCTCTCTCTCTCTCTCTCTCTCTCTTGCCCTCATCATTGAAATCCCCATATACGTAATTTCTCGTTGGCGTCGTTGCGGTCCTTTTACGCAGGTCTCAAAGTCGAGGCAACGAGAGCGCAGGTCACATGACACTCTGCCTACTCTCTCATACACATAATACCAATACGCCTGTGTATATTCGATTTGCGCCATTACGGGCTACACAGCCAAAGTCCTCGGAACTTATCTGACATAATACCAATACGCCTGTATATGCGATTTGCGTCATTACGGGCACTGGACTTTCTCCATACACAGTCAACGTCTTCAGAACTTAGCTCACATAATGCCAATACGCCTGTATATACGATTTGCGCCATTACGGGCACCACACGTTCTCCATACACAGCCATTACGGATCTTCTCCATACACAGTCAAAGTCCTCACAACTTAACTCGCAGTAGGTGGTAAATGGCATATACAGGCGTATTGGTATAAACCAATAAGCCTGTGTATGCGATTTGCACCATTACGGGCACTGCACCTTCTCCATACACAGTCAAAGTCTTCATAACTTACCTCACATAATGCCAATACACCTGTATATGCGATTTGGGCCATTACGGACCCTACACCTTCTCCATACACAGTCAAAGTCTCCACAACTTACCTCACATAATGCCAATACACCTGTATATGCGATTTGGGCCATTACGGGCCCTACACCTTCTCCATGCACAGTCAAAGTCTTCACTACTTACCTCACATAATGCCAATACACCTGTATATGCGATTTGGGCCATTACGGGCACTTCACCTTCCCCATACACAGTCAAAGTCTTCAGAACTTAACTCGCATAATGCCAATACACCTGTATATGCGATTTGGGCCATTACGGGCCCTACATGTTCTCCATGCACAGTCAAAGTCTCCACAACTTACCTCACATAATGCCAATACACCTGTATATGCGATTTGGGCCATTACGGACCCTACACCTTCTCCATGCACAGTCAAAGTCTCCACAACTTACCTCGCATAATGCCAATACACCTGTATATGCGATTTGGGCCATTACGGGCCCTACACCTTCTCCATACACAGTCAAAGTCTCCACAACTTACCTCACATAATGCCAATACACCTGTATATGCGATTTGGGCCATTACGGGCCCTACACCTTCTTCATGCACAGTCAAAGTCTCCACAACTTACCTCACATAATGCCAATACACCTGTATATACGATTTGGGCCATTACGGACCCTACACCTTCTCCATGCACAGTCAAAGTCTCCACAACTTACCTCACATAATGACAATACGCCTATATATGCGATTTGCGCCATTACGGGCCCTACACCTTCTCCATACACAGTCAAAGTCCTCATAACTTACCTCACATAATGCCAATACACCTGTATATGCGATTTGGGCCATTACGGGCCCTACACCTTCTCCATGCACAGTCAAAGTCTCCACAACTTACCTCACATAATGCCAATACACCTGTATATGCGATTTGTGCCATTACGGGCCCTACACCTTCTCCATGCACAGTCAAAGTCTTCACTACTTACCTCACATAATGCCAATACACCTGTATATGCGATTTGGGCCATTACGGGCACTTCACCTTCCCCATACACAGTCAAAGTCTTCAGAACTTACCTCACATAATGCCAATACACCTGTATATGCGATTTGGGCCATTACGGGCCCTACACCTTCTCCATACACAGTCAAAGTCTTCAGAACTTACCTCACATAATGCCAATACACCTGTATATGCGATTTGGGCCATTACGGGCCCTACATCTTCTCCATGCACAGTCAAAGTCCTCAGAACTTAGCTCGTTGCAAATGGATCCATTTTTACATCTTGATTTCCCCTCGAGTTCCCCCCACTCTAAATCTCCAAATGAGTCCAGGACCGTCACGCATATTAGTGCCTAGAGTGGGAGTAAAGGCCCGTAGGGATGACTCAAATTGTGTGAATTGGTATCCATGGGACCCCATTTAGTTACGAGAATAGTTAAAAATCACCATAATATTTGTATATATTTTATTTTATAATATTTATTAATATTTATTACACATTGTAAAAAAACGCCCTGGTAGATTCTGATAGTTTGCCAGAAATCCGCCAGGTGGCTGCGCCAGCTAGCGCTTCCCGTGAGCGGAACACTAGTTGGTGGCCTATATATATATATATATTACTGCTACCTTTTCCAGCTTTTCTATCTTCCTGATGCTCCCTGGAACAAAAATACACTCAAAGTCTTACGCATAACAAATTCATTAATTATTATTTAATCCAGTACGAGTCATCGTTTCACCGTTCGAACGACTCTTGAACCGACCCTTGAACTCTAAGCAAGCTGTTCAGCTCCTCGACAATTAAATGACAAGCGCTCTATTCTTCCCCGACAATATTCGTCCGTCGAGTACACGAACTCTTTGACTCCTCATAAGAGGAAAAAAAGAATAAAAAAAATTTGACAATTCGATAAAATGAATTTGATCGAATCATCGTTTTATTTTTTAACATATATACATATATATATATATATATATATATATATGTACATATTAGGGGTACATATTAGAGGGTTGTATGTACATATTAGGGGTAATGCATGCACGAGAACGAGACTCACAATCACAGACTTTGTTTGTTTGTACATCAGTGATATCTTTGTGTCTGTGCGAATGTAAACGTTGAGGCATGCAGTATGCATGATATGTATAAGTGTACGTATACACACCCCCGCGATCCTGAGTGAGACTAACTCGCTCTGCAAGCCAGTAGAATATACATACAATATGAGAATGAGCGAGAGATTCGGCCCGTAGCGGGTGGTCCACAGAGGGAAGAGGGAGAGAGGGAGATCGAGTGATAAAGTGGGGCGGAGAAGGGGTGAGTATTTGTATGTCTGTGTGTGTGTGTGTGTGTGTGTATATATTTGAAAGCGGTGAAATCAATGCCTCTGTTTGCACTGTTGAGGTTGAACCGAATTCCGGTTCCTGCCTGGGGAACTGTGGCTCTGCCTGCTGGCGTATCGGTGAACACTCAACGGGGCTATATATATATATATATATATATGTGTGTATGTATAACAAACGGCCAGCAGGACCAGCTCTCCGCACGTGTCTGGAACCGCCTGTATTCGTGTGTTTCTCTCCAGGGAATGATACACCCAAGGGTTACTGACGATGGGCAATCGAGAAGCTTTTCCATCGCCCCTCTGTTTTTCCATGCCTTTTTACACGATTGTCGAAAAAGCAGGACGCAGCGACACAATTAACACATCGCTGATAAAATTACACAGCAAGATAAAAAAAATTATTGAATTCTGATGAATTTTTCCGTTCAATCAAAATTGATTTGTTTTTATATAAAAAAATGTTTTCATCAATATCTTGAAATATTATAAAATTGCCATAAATTTTATTTGATCGAAATGAAATTTTTCGTCGTTGAACGAAAATTGAGTTTTTTATCTCATTAAATTTATTTAAATAAAAATATTTGCGAAATTTTTATACAGAAAATAATTATATTTTTGAATTATCGTTGTCTCAAATTTATCAAAATTCTTACCTGCGATCTCAACTCCACACCCAGTTCTCAGTTTTTATGCTGGAATGCTCGAAACATCGTGAATTAATTTATGAGGGATGAAATTTTATGTACTTTACATCTTTTATCTGTCCTTATGAAAATATAGACGATTCAAAAGTACGAATTATCCAGTTTGTTAATTACCTGATTGTTTGATTTGTATTACTGCGTAAATACATTTATATATATATATGTAAAGGAATAATAATTATGTTCAATCGTTGTTGAATGGGGGTGCGAAGCTTCTTTCAAAGATTTTCTCTTCGTTTCTCGAACGAAAATTGAGTTTTTTATCTCATTAAATTTATTTAAATAAAAATATTGCAAAATTGTTATACAGAAAATTAATATTTTTGAATTATCGTTATCTCAAATTTATAAAAATTCTTACCTGCGTTCTCAACTCCACACCCAGTTCTCAGTTTTTTTGCTGGAATGCTCGAAACATCTTAAATTAATTTATGAGGGATGAAATTTTATGTACTTTACATCTTTTATCTGTCCTTATGAAAATATAGACGATTCAAAAGTACGAATTATCCAGTTTGTTAATTACCTGATTGTTTGATTTGTATTACTGCGTAAAAACATTTATATATATATATATATATATATATATATATATATAAAGGAATAATAATTATGTTCAATCGTTACTACCAATCGCTGTCGAATTGGGGTGCGAAGCTTCTTTCAAAGATTTTCTCTTCGTTTCTCCAACCCCTGCGAATTTTCGGATTAATTATCGTACCACGAATTAGGGAACTTTTGCGTTTAATAATAGTGGGAGAGTCAGAGCTTTTTGTGGGTCGTGCAAGTCGCATTTACATATATATATACATATATATATATATATATATATATATATATATATATATATATACAAATAATACACCGCGAATAGACAAATCACTGTGTGCGCCAAAGTGGAGCCTCTTTCTTTGGAGCCCCATCAATGCGCATATAGTTATATATCGAGAAGAGATAGCGAGAGAGAGAGAGAGAATGAGAGAAGTACGGACGTGAAAGATAACGCCTAGCGGGCCCGATCGATCGATCCGCCGGGTTTCCGTCGTCTTTTGTTCGTCTCTCTCATCCTCTGACTCTCCGCTTCTCTCTCTCTCTCTCTCTCTCTCTCTTCATCTTCTCTTTCTCTCTCTCGCTGTGCTATCCCAAAACGCGAGAGCTCTGGTCCTATCGGATTTAACTACAGAGGAGCCTTGGATGCTGGAAGGTGCGGTGCGGTTGGTCGCATCGCGCGACGCTTTGCCTTCAGTTTCCTCCATCCCTTTCTCCTCTCTTACTCCCTCCACCTACCTGTCGTTCGTTTTCCCGAATGTCCTCATGAAAGATACGCCAAAGACAAGGAATAAGATGGCAGCAGAGAGATTTCAAGTCACCGCGGCAAGGAAGTGACATCATTTACCCACAAGCCAAAGTGCATTAATCCAGGGGTCGATTTTATATAGTGAATATTTTTTTTTTTCCTACCTTTGAATACTCAAAGAACATTTTTTTTTTGTTACTTAGACATTTTGTATACAGTGGACGAATGTAAAGTAAAATTATAAAATATATATATTTGGTCTGACCAAATGCTTGTTTTTCTACTTAGAGAAAATTCATTGCCCGTAAATTTGCGCGATTTATTTTTTCAGTATAAAATGAAGGAGAGAAAGTAATAATATAATATAGTAATTAATTAAATATGTTTTTCTTTTTAAACGCTAAGGGATTTTTTTTTTTCAGTGTAAAATGGAGGAGAGAAAGTAATAATGTAATATAGTAATGAATTAAATATGTTTTTTTTTTAACGCTAAAGGATTTTTATATTTTCAGTGTAAAATGGAGGAGAGAAAGTAATAATGTAATATAGTAATGAATTGAATATGTTTTTTATTTAACGCTAAGGGATTTTTATTTTTTCAGTGTAAAATGGAGGAGAGAAAGTAATAATGTAATATAGTAATGAATTAAATATGTTTTTTTTTTAACGCTAATGGATTTTTATTTTTTCAGTGTAAAATGGAGGAGAGAAAGTAATAATGTAATATAGTAATGAATTGAATATGTTTTTTTTTTAACGCTGAGGGATTTTTATTTTTTCAGTGTAAAATGGAGGAGAGAAAGTAATAATGTAATATAGTAATGAATTAAATATGTTTTTCTTTTAACGCTAAGGGATTTTTATTTTTTCAGTGTAAAATGGAGGAGAGAAAGTAATAATGTAATATAGTAATGAATTAAATATGTTTTTTTTTTAACGCTAATGGATTTTTATTTTTTCAGTGTAAAATGGAGGAGAGAAAGTAATAATGTAATATAGTAATGAATTGAATATGTTTTTTTTTTAACGCTGAGGGATTTTTATTTTTTCAGTGTAAAATGGAGGAGAGAAAGTAATAATGTAATATAGTAATGAATTAAATATGTTTTTCTTTTAACGCTAAGGGATTTTTATTTTTTCAGTGTAAAATGGAGGAGAGAAAGTAATAATGTAATATAGTAATGAATTAAATATTTTTTTTTTTTAACGCTAAAGGATTTTTATTTTTTCATTGTAAAATGGAGGGGAGAAAGTAATAATGTAATATAGTAATGAATTGAATATGTTTTTTTTTTATCGCTGAGGGATTTTTATTTTTTCAGTGTAAAATGGAGGAGAGAAAGTAATAATGTAATATAGTAATGAATTAAATATGTTTTTCTTTTAACGCTAAGGGATTTTTATTTTTTCAGTGTAAAATGGAGGAGAGAAAGTAATAATGTAATATAGTAATGAATTGAATATGTTTTTTTTTAACGCTAAGGGATTTTTATTTTTTCATTGTAAAATGGAGGAGAGAAAGTAATAATGTAATATAGTAATTAATTAAATATGTTTTTTTTTTTAAACGCTAAGGGATTTTTATTTTTTCAGTGTAAAATGGAGGAGAGAAAGTAATAATGTAATATAGTAATGAATTAAATATGTTTTTTTTTTAACGCTAAAGGATTTTTATTTTTTCATTGTAAAATGGAAGAGAGAAAGTAATAATGTAACATAGTAATGAATTAAATATGTTTTTCTTTTAAAACGCCAAGGGATTTTTATTTTAGAGGAGGCATTTAAAAATCGTTTCATTCGTAGTCTCATATAAGCGATCATCCCCTTCATGGGCTCTCCCATAGACATACGATGGACAAGAGAGAACGACATCTATTGAGCTATTACACGCTTAAGTGGCGCTTCTCGCTCGAGATGCCTGTGACTGCAGCCAGAGGTATCTCTCGACGAGAGTATTATAGAGAAGTAGCGAAATGGGGATGAGTTTGCCCTCGCGCGAATCGCCCCTTAACCCACACCCCTCGATTATATATAGCCGAGACTCTCGCTTATAAACTCCGGAGCGCAGCACGCGCAAGACTTGGGCACTTTCTCTCTCTCTCTCTCTCTCTCTCTACTCTCCTCAGAACCATTATATATCGTACTATATACATATATCTCGATGAGCTTGGTTACCCCTGCAGCGAGAGCGTGACGCCCGGCGTGTTCTAAACTGTGACCGAAATCCTCGGGAGCAAATTGAGTTGAGAATAGGAACCTTGTCTAAGATAAAGAGGGAGAGAATTGACTATATGGGAAAAAATAGTGAGCGTTTTTCTTATACGATTTCGCCTAAATTGGTTCCAGCACAAAAGTTATCATCGCGAAATAATCGTACACGGATAAAGAAACATGTAATATGTTTAAATAAACTTTACGTGAATTAAAAACTCTCCCATTGTTAATATCATGCTAGCTTAGTTATAAAATTTTCATTGTACAATTTTCGCTTAACTCTTCTTAAAAATACAATCTATCACTTTTATGCAATGTTGCACAATAAACTGATTATTTTTACGTTATCTTTTACTGATTACGAGGAATACTTTCTTCTCACATCCTCATCGAATGACTAACGAGATGGTAATTATTATTTATTAATTATTATCTTGTGAAAAAATGTTAGCAAAATTAACCCCTCATGACAAGACAAATTTTTTTCAATCACATATTCTCATGCAAATGAATTTATCTCAAGAATTGTGTGATATAGATTTTTTCTTAACTTTTCCAATTTTTTATATCGAAGTCATCATCGACAGAGCATAAATGATTTCAGGCAAATTCGGCTAAAATTGAGAAGAAAAAATTTCAACAATTATTCGATTCATCTTTCTTCTTAAAAATCCAATCTATCACTTTTATGCAATGTTGCACAATAAACTGATTATTTTTACGTTGTCTTTTACCGATCACGAGGAATACTTTCTTCTCACATCCTCATCGAATGACTAACGAGATGGTAATTATTATTAATTAATTATTATCTCGTGAAAAAATGTCAGCAAAATTAACCCCTCATGACAAGACAAATTTTTTTCAATCACAATGCAAATGAATTTGTGGTATAGGCAAGACAAATTTTTTTCAATCACATATTCTCATGCAAATGAATTTATCTCAAGAATTGTGTGATATAGATTTTTTTTTAACTTTTCCAATTTTTTATATCGAAGTCATCATCGACAGAGCATAAATGATTTTAGGCAAATTAGGCTAAAATTGAGAAGAAAAAAATTCAACAATTATTCGATTGATCTTTCTTCTTAAAAATCCAATCTATCACTTTTGTGCAATGTTGTACAATAAACTGATTATTTTTACGTTGTCTTTTACCGATTACGAGGAATACTTTCTTCTCACATCCTCATTGATTGACTAACGAGATGGTAATTATTATTAATTAATTATTATCTCGTGAAAAAATGTCAGCAAAATTAACCCCTCATGACAAAATATTTTTATTTTCAATCACATATTCTCATGCAAATGAATTTATCTCAAGAATTGTGTGGTATAGGTTTTTGTTTTTAACTTTTCCAATTTTTTATATCGAGATCATCATCGACAGAGCATAAATGGTTTTAGGCAAATTAGGCTAAAATTGAGAAGAACAAAATGTCAACAATTATTCGAGTTATCTCTCTCACCTTCGACTCGAAGGTTACGCCACTGTCGAGATTTGGACAGCATGCTCTGCTGTGGCACCCGCGCGCGCCGAAAAGGGAACGCGGAATGAAGAGCGCGGGGATTGAGCTGTGGGGGTGCGAGTGCCACGGGGGTTGGTTATTTCACGGTCCACTCGCTCCACTCACACCCCTACACTTGCCACAGGCGACGCTCGCTTCAGATCCCGCAGCAGTAGAGCACAGCAGCCTCTTTCCAAATCCAACCCCCCCTTTTTCTTTCTCTCTCTCTCTCTCTCTTTCTCTTCATCCCTCTCTCTCTCTCTCTCTCTCTCTCTCTTCATCCCTCGCTCGTCCCCTTAAGAATTAATTCGAGAGAATTGGTCCAGCGGCCGACCGACAGCCAGCACCTATCCGCCTTTTTTTTTTTTTTTTCATTCTCCCTGACTCGCACTCTCTTCTTTTTTCTCCGTCACTTTAGTCGCGCTATACCGAATCGCTCAGCTGCGCGCACGTCGCGAGATTCAGCTTTTTGTTCGTGACTCTTGCTTGCGAGATAACGCGCTCGGTTTGTCCGCTGCCGGGGCGAATAGCCGGTATATATATATATATATATATATATTGCAAAACCAGGGAGAGAAAGACAAAGACAAGGAGAAAAGGAGACAGCAAAAAAAACTGCGGGGTTTGAGCTAGGCGAAATGGCAGGGAGACTGTAGATAAAAGAGAGAGAGAGAGGGAGAGAGAGAGAGAAAAATAAGGGGGCTAATCTTCGTGACGCGAGATTCCTTTTTCTGTATCCTCGATTGTGGAAAGGAGAGCGCCTAAAAAAAAAGAGCGAAGATCCTCGCTCTTTCGTCTATTCTTTGGCTCTCTTTTCTCGTCTTTTGGCCTCGAATAAACCCAAAGACGAAGCGAGAGAGAGAGAAAGAGAGAGAGAGAGAGAGAGAGAGAGAGAGAGAGAGAGAGAGAATCTTCTTGGTTACTGCCCCCGGGGCCATTGAGCGAGCGAAGGGTGTCGACGTTGTACGTTATAGCAAGCCCTCGGGCAACAAAAATACGACGATTCGTCTTTTCGAGCCTGATCGTATATACGTGTATCGTAGTCGATGAGCTTTTTTTTCCTCCCCTGTAATTTAGTTACTTTTTCAGGTCGTCTCGTGTGAAGTGTAATTGATACGATTCTCGAGAAGGTGATTGTTATTCGGTTAATTTGATATGTATACGGGGGTGGTTTTGAATTTCAATATTTCATCATAAACCGAGAATGAAATTTATGAGATTATATCCGTTTGTGATATAATTGAATTTTTCTGAAATATCAGCTGTGCAAATTGATTAAAAAAAAAAAAATCTTCAACTCAATAACAAAGTTTGATAAAAGTCAGAAATGATTTTATTTTAATATTTATAAAAAATTTTAAATAAAATTGATGGCATTGAGTATAAATATTTAATAAATTTGTTTTTCTTGGTGTAAAATGATTTGTCAAAAATATGAGATACGAGAGTGTTTAAAAGCTCTCCTGGAATTGGTGCAGAACACAGGCAGCTTCTAATTTGGTCATCAAAGCGAGTCAGAGAGAGAGAGAGAGCTAAAGTGAGGCGATTTTCCGTCAATTTGAGGCTGCAGCTTTGGGCTACCAGGGCACAGTGAATTTTCTGTTTCTTGGATACGATGCGTGAAGAAGCACGTCAACGCTTCGAGCGAGTAGCACTGAGCTAACGTGAAATTTCAAAGCGAAAAATATTCATTTACCATCCGGCCGCCTAATGGTCGTTCACAGTGCTCTTCTTCTTCAGGGTGATTTTTTTTTTTTTTTAATTCTTTTTGAGTTTCTCCTTTCTCCCAAACTCTACTCGTATTTCCTTCATTTTTCTTCTTACGTTTGCACTAATGGGGCTAATTCGGGGAACAAAATACCTTTTGCTCATGGTCGATTTAATTTTTGTTTGTTCGCCCCAATTATTGTTGAAGATTTTAATGCTAATTTGATATAAAATTACTCAATGGCTCTGAGAATGTTCATTCTGATTTTCGATTGCGTGCACTCGGTTTGTTTTGTTGGCATTGAACCCTTTAACTGGCAACTCAACAACAATGGCGATAAATTGTTAATAATAATAAAAAAATTATATATATGAATGAAATCTGATAATACATCGATAATATACTAATGAATAATGTCGACTGTTTTGTTTTTTCGTTTCTTTTTTGTCTTCTTTTTTTTTTTTTTTTTTTTTACAAGCGTAATGTATGGCATTTATTTTACACAGGAGGGTTTATTTTCTCGTGAATCACACCCTCTCGATATTTCACTCTCACATATATAATAATCGACTACTTTTATCACACTTCTTCTTCTTCTCCTTCTTCTTCTTTTTATTCTTCTTCTTTTTCTCCATTTTCTTCTCTATTTTTCATCAATTCTCTCATTTACATTCGTGACATGCGAATTTTCATAGCCCAAACCACAAATCTACACGCACCCTTTCATTCTCTCTGGTAATCTCTCGTAAGTCTCTTAGAAGTGACTAATTTTTTTTTACTTTTTTTTTTCAATTCTGTCAGAAAAATCTAACGACGAAACTCGTCGTTGAAATGGGTTTGACACTTTTTTTTTTTTCGTTCCTCTTGAATAAGCTGATACGATTTTAAGAACAAACACGAAAACTCACTCGATTCGTTCATAATAATTAGAGAGAGATTTTTGGACGGCGACTCCGGTAAACACGCGCACTCTTGGTCGGTGAATTTATATTCTGATTTTTTTCTTCTGCACTCTTGGTAGGAATATTTTTGTAAAATAAATTATCGCATCGCACAAGTTCACCGTTCGAATAAAATTCCATTCAAATTTACTATACGATCATAATGCATTGAGGCTACTCGTTAGACGAAAAATTGTAAAATTGTAAAAGAAAGTATTTAAAATTGGGAATTTATATTTTTTTTTTGTCACCATTATACGGTCTTACTGTTGATAAATAAATTGAAACAACAACGAGATACAAAAAACATATCGTACATGGCTTCTGATTTTTAATACTAGAATCATCATCGACAAAAATTGTTTCGAAAAAATCGTTAATAACGTCAAGTAAAATGAGATTTACTTCGAGGCAATTTTTTTTCAATGCTGCTTTTAACTAACCATTTTGATAATATCTTATCGTTAAAAATACAAATTCCGACTGAGGGCTGTCAGTTTTATCCTCGGAGCTCTTCCAAATCACCCAGAATTGAAATATTTCCAGTCTTCCATCGACCTCCAATTTCATTCGGAATGAAAAATCTCGATGCGTTTAGTTCTCTTTTTTTCTCACTGTCCACTTTGAACGTCAAAATTTCCCATAACAAAAAAAACCCAACAAAAAACATAAACTCGTTTTGTTTTTTTATCGTCATCGTGAGATATTTCCAGGGTCAAAGGCTCGTCTAGAATTTGCCTCAGTAGCACCATAAGCCTTTTCATTCGTCGATGAGGAGTTAACGAACACCGTCCCATCCACGATAGAACGCAACGCGTGCGGTTGCGTGTGCGTGTGTGAGTGCGGATGTGACGAGAGCGTGAGGCCCGCGAGGGTTGAAGCTCTTCCAAATCACCCAGAATCGAAATATTTCCAGCCTTCCATCGACCTCCAATTTCATTTGGAATGAAACATCTCGATGCATTTAGTTCTCTTTTTTCTCACTGTCCACTTTGAACGTCACAATTTCCCACAAAAAAACAAACTCTTTTCGTTTTTTTGTCGTCATCGTGACATGCTGCCACTGTCAAAGGCTTTTCATTCGTCGACGAACATCGTCCCTTCCATCGACCTCCAATTTCATTCGGAATGAAACATCTCGATGCATTTAGTTCTCTTTTTTCTCACTGTCCACTTTGACCTTCACAATTTGCCACAAAAAAAATCAAAAAGAAAACATAAACTCTTTTCGTTTTTTTGTCGTCATCGTGCCATGCTGCCACTGTCAAAGGCTTTCCATTCGTCGACGAACATCGTCCCTTCCATCGACCTCCAATTTCATTCGGAATGAAACATCTCGATGCATTTAGTTCTCTTTTTTCTCACTGTCCACTTTGACCGTCACAATTTTCCACAAAAAAAATCAAAAAGAAAACATAAACTCTTTTTGTTTTTTTGTCGTCATCGTGACATGCTGCCACTGTCAAAGGCTTTTCATCCGTCGACGAACATCGTCCCTTCCATCGACCTCCAATTTCATTCGGAATGAAACATCTCGATGCATTTAGTTCTCTTTTTTCTCACTGTCCACTTTGACCTTCACAATTTGCCACAAAAAAAATCAAAAAGAAAACATAAACTCTTTTCGTTTTTTTGTCGTCATCGTGCCATGCTGCCACTGTCAAAGGCTTTCCATTCGTCGACGAACATCGTCCCTTCCGTCGACCTCCAATTTCATTCGGAATGAAACATCTCGATGCATTTAGTTCTCTTTTTTCTCACTGTCCACTTTGACCTTCACAATTTGCCACAAAAAAAATCAAAAAGAAAACATAAACTCTTTTTGTTTTTTTGTCGTCATCGTGACATGCTGCCACTGTCAAAGGCTTTTCATCCGTCGACGAACATCGTCCCTTCCATCGACCTCCAATTTCATTCGGAATGAAACATCTCGATGCATTTAGTTCTCTTTTTTCTCACTGTCCACTTTGACCTTCACAATTTGCCACAAAAAAAATCAAAAAGAAAACATAAACTCTTTTCGTTTTTTTGTCGTCATCGTGCCATGCTGCCACTGTCAAAGGCTTTCCATTCGTCGACGAACATCGTCCCTTCCATCGACCTCCAATTTCATTCGGAATGAAACATCTCGATGCATTTAGTTCTCTTTTTTCTCACTGTCCACTTTGACCTTCACAATTTGCCACAAAAAAAATCAAAAAGAAAACATAAACTCTTTTCGTTTTTTTGTCGTTATCGTGCCATGCTGCCACTGTCAAAGGCTTTCCATTCGTCGACGAACATCGTCCCTTCCATCGACCTCCAATTTCATTCGGAATGAAACATCTCGATGCATTTAGTTCTCTTTTTTCTCACTGTCCACTTTGACCTTCACAATTTTCCACAAAAAAAATCAAAAAGAAAACATAAACTTTTTTCCTTTTTTTTGTCGTCATCGTGACATGCTGCCACTGTCAAAGGCTTTTCATTCGTCGACGAACATCGTCCCTTCCATCGACCTCCAATTTCATTCGGAATGAAACATCTCGATGCATTTAGTTCTCTTTTTTCTCACTGTCCACTTTGACCTTCACAATTTTCCACAACAAAAATCAAAAAGAAAACATACACTCTTTTCGTTTTTTTGTCGTCATCGTGACATGCTGCCACTGTCAAAGGCTTTTCATTCGTCGACGAACATCGTCCCTTCCATCGACCTCCAATTTCATTCGGAATGAAACATCTCGATGCATTTAGTTCTCTTTGTTCTCACTGTCCACTTTGACCTTCACAATTTCACACAAAAAAAAAAACGATAAACTCTTTTCGTTTTTTTATCGTCATCGTGACATACTGCCAGTGTCAAAGGCTCGTCTAGAATTTGCCTCAGTAGCACCATAAGCCTTTTCATTAATCGACGAGGAGTTAACGAACACCATCGCATCAATGATAGAACGCTACGCGTGCGGATGGGTGTGCGAGTGTGAGTGGGGATGAGATGAGAGCGTGAGGCCCGCGGAGGTTGGAGTCGCCGATGAAACGGGTGTGGGTGCACTGACAGGGGTGGCCGCGAGATGATGACCGAAAAAAGTTGGGCCAGTTGGTGGATAAGGCGGCGCGGCATGATGATAATAACCAGGAGGTGGTGGAGGTGGAGGAGGTTGATGATGCACATGACTGTGAGGATGTTGATGAGGATGAGAGTGAGAATGTGGATGAGTATGGGGATGCGTAGCAAAAAGAAACGCAGGCGCGTATGGGGATGGATGGGGAGGAGTCGTTGGTACAGTTGGACTATTTACGTCAAGACCAGGATTTTGTTTCTTCCATTTTGTTCGACGATTTTGAAACCATATCTTGACTTGGGTCTCTGTCAGCGAGAGCGATAAGGCGAGATTAAGTCTCTCGCAAACTGAAAGATATCTCGTTGTTTTGAATTTGTTCTCCAGTGCTACGAGCTGCTCATACGTAAATGCCGTTCGTGCCCTTCGTGGTTTTCCGCCGGTCCCACCGCCGCTACCCCCACCACTCGAATTCGTCGAACCCCCATTTTGCCCCGAGTGACTTTGACTCTGTCCCGTTGTCTGGCCGTTTGACGATGATGATGATGATGATGATTGACGCTTTTTCGAACTTGACGAACCCGTTGATGCTGTGTCACGTGGTACACTTGGCGTTTCACGATCTCTCTCCGTACTTTGCATATCCACATCCTCGTCCTCGTCGTCCTCGTCGATATCCTCGTCCATGTCATCCATCGGCTCCGTTGCACCCTCGTCCTCTTGGCCGCTACTTCCGGCAAATTCACCCCGGGAATCGCCATCTGGAAAATGAGACAAAGATTGTGCTGATCATTTTTCAAATAAATATTTATTCATACGCACTTGAATTTTCATACTGAAATTTTATAAATTTTCAAATTATACAAAAATAAAAATTAATCAACTAAAAATTAATTCATACGTATATTGGACGATTCTGCGAGATTTTTCATCCCCCCAGGGAGATGGGGCAGTTCTGGAATTGTCGAACATAATATTAATATAATATAAATATAATATAAATATAATATAAATATAATATAAATATAATATAATATAATATTAATATAATATAAATATAATATAATATAATATTAATATAATATTAATATAATATAATATTAATATAATATTAATATAATATAATATAATATTATTAATATTTTGTGTCATTCACGAACTTGGAACAATTTATTTTTTTCCCTAAAAATTTAATTATCTGCATGGAAAAGTTTGTCCATGAAAATTAGAGTAATTTATTTTGCGCTTATGCGTTTTTCATCATCCCTTGAAAAAAATCGACCAGATTTTCCATGCAACAAATCAGTTTCCCTCATTATATTCGGAAGCGTTTAATACAAAAATAATTCCCAAAAAAATTAACATAAAACTAACCAAAAACTATAACATCGCACTGGATTGTTATTTCAAAAAATTATTTTTCTCTCCAATTAATCTCACAAATCTCACTTGAATTTTCATGCTGAAACTTAAGAAATTTTGAAATTATACAAAAATATCTGAAAATTTCGTATATTTGAATTGACAGATAAAAAAGTAGAAAAGTATTTAGTGATCGGTGATATTTTATCATTTTGTTGCAAATAATAATTTTCTCTCTCGCTGGCTGGCATGAAAACGTTTTGCGGCCCGTTGGCCGCGGAATCAGGCCAGGAGAGAGTCCGATCATCGAGAAATCCTCGACTCTCTCGGTTCTCTCGGTCGTTCGGCCAATCGTTCGCTCAATGAGAGAGCTAGAGGAGATTGGAGATTCAATCAGCGCGCAGATGTCCCGGGGACAGATATTCCCTGGCTCCTCTCTCTCTCTCTCTCCATCTCTCTCTCTCTCTCTCTCTCTCTCTCTCTCTCTCTCTCTCTCTCTCTCTCTCTCGCTCTCTCTCTCTCTCTCTCTCTCTCTCTCTCTCTCTCTCTCTCTCTCTCTCTCTCTCTCTCTCTCTCTCTCTCTCTCTCTCTCTCTCTCTCTCTCTCTCTCTCTCTCTCTCCATCTCTCTCTCTCTCTCTCTCTCTCTCTCTCTCTCTCTCTCTCTCTCTCTCTCTCTCTCTCCATCTCTCTCTCTCTCTCTGTCTCTCTGTCTCTCTCTCTCTCTCTCTCTATCTCTCTGTCTCTTTGTCTCTCTCTCTCTCTCTATCTCTCTTTCTCTCTCTCTCTCTCTCTCTCTCTCTCTTCTCTCTCTCATCTCTCTCTGTCTCTCTCTCTCTCTATCTCTCTGTCTCTTTGTCTCTCTCTCTCTCTCTATATCTCTCTGTCTCTCTCTCTCTCTCTCTCTCTGTCTCTCTGTCTCTCTCTCTCTCTCTCTCTCTCTCTCTCTCTCTCTCTCTCTCTCTGTCTCTCTTTCTCTCTCTCTCTCTCCTCGGTCTCTCTCTCTCACCACTTTTTTTCTCGTCTTTCCCTTCCTCTCTCTCTCTCTCTCTCTCTCTCTCTCTCTCTCTCTCTCTCTCTCTTTCTCTCTCTCTTTCTCTCTCTCTCTGGCTTTTGGGGATGCTGCTCTCGGTCGCGCGTCCGGGACCCTGTGGGTCGACTCTGCGTGTGACTATAATGTATTTGTACAAATGTGTGTGCGTGTGTGCGTGTGTGTATTGGCGACACATACACGCATATATAGGTGGGAGTCACAGAAAGCAAGTGAGACGAGAATGAGTGAACGAGCGTTACAGAGAGAGAAAGGGAGAAAAGAGACTTTATCCGAATTGCCGTGGCTCTCTCGTGTTATAGTGAGGAGCAAAAGAGATGGATGGAAGTAGAAAAAGGCGGAGAGTAGCAGAGACAGAAAGCGTTAGAGCCGAGGGGGGTTGCAAGTCCATAGGGGGCGACGGATCGAGAAGGTTTACGCCGTAATGGGATTTGTATCTCGTTAACGCGCGATCGTTCTTGCAGGCCTCGTAGTACAGGCGCCAAGCGGCTCTTCTGTCTCTTTCTCTCTTTCTCTCTCTCTCCCACGCAATCTCCATTTCTGTATGTACCTTCAATTCGTCTTTTCTTTCGAATATCTATATATGGGTGTCTCTCGTCTCCATTTCACGTTTCCCAGTTTGTATACACACGTGCATGTATAATGTACCCCATGTGTATGTATACGTGTGTGGTTACGTCGTGGCCGATTCTATATATATATATGATCGCGTATATGCGACAGTCGCGATTGATTGCACGTAATTCGATAGCGTAATTTATATCGTTTCTTCTTTTACATTTTTTTTTTTTTATTCACTTTAATCCTGTGCTGCTCACTGGTTACTCTTTTATATTCCTGGATATACAGGGACTTTTCATTCAATGATGGATATCGGTGAACGTGAGAAATACTTTTTACTCGTTTGGATCTAAAAAGAATTTATTGAGAATTTAATCGATTGTATGGAAATAGATTAATTTGAAGATTTAAACGTATTTTCTTTGGGTATAATTGGTTTGGCATAATGAAATTCATTTTATTTTCATGACATCTCATTTTGTTCAACTAAATTTTATTTATAATAGAATAAATTAATTTATTTGTTTCTTGATAGGAACTAATTATTAAACTGCCCAAGATATATATTATATTATGTATTGAGTATTTTTCAAGTTTCGTATTTTATTTGGATATCGATTTGGTCGGACATAATGAAATTCATTTTATTTTCATGAGATCTCATTTTATTCAACTAAATTTTATTTTCATGACATCTCATTTTGTTCAACTAAATTTTATTTATAATAGAACAAATTAATTAATTTGTTTCTTGATAAGGACTAATCATTAAATTGCGCAAGATATATATTATGTATGTATTGATTGTTTTTCAAATTTCTTATTTTTTTTGGGTATGAATTTGGTCGGACATACTGAAATTCATTTTATTTCATAACATATCATTTTCTTCAACTAAATTTTATTTATAATAGAACAAATTAATTAATTTGTTTCTCGATAAGGACTAATTATTAAACTGCGCAAGATATATATTATATTATGTATTGACTATTTTTCAAGTTTCGTATTTTGTTTTCGTATAAATTTGGTCGGACATAATGAAATTCATTTTATTTTCATGACATGTCATTTTCTTCAACTAAATTTTATTTATAATAGAACAAATTAATTAATTTGTTTCTTGATAAGAACTAATTATTTAATTGCCCAAGATATATATTATATTATGTATTGAGTATTTTTCAAGTTTCGTATTTTGTTTTCGTATAAATTTGGTCGGACATACTGAAATTCATTTTATTCAACTAAATTTTATTTTCATGACATCTCATTTTGTTCAACTAAATTTTATTTATAATAGAACAAATTAATTAATTTGTTTCTGATAAGGACTAATTATAAAATTGCGAAACATATATATTATATTATGTATTGAGTGTTTATCAAGTTTCAATTTCAAATTAATTTTTTATTCACAAGTACGAGTGCTCATTAGAAATTATCGATTTTTGCATCCTCCCTCTTTCATGTCCTGCGATAGTATGAATTTGCTGCTCGTTAACGAGAGCAACAAATTTCTGCACAATCGTGCTTTGATTTCGTCATCAGCCGACAGAGAGGGAAACGGACAGAAAGAAAGAGAGAGAGAGTGAGAGCGAGTGTCGCGAAATCACGCGTCTACCCCTCCCTATTATCGCTGCGCTAATTGAATTGCGTAATTTATATTTTTTTTTTGTCTCGAGAGAATTTTTTTTGTCTTGGATTTCTTTCTCGTTTGCTTCGCTGACGATAGTCCAGCGAAAAGACATTTCCCCTTCGGGACAGCTCCCGTTATCGGCGCATCGTTCAGAATTATC
>OY769905.1:28644194-28676619 GCA_963669185.1 Dyspetes luteomarginatus
ATACGCGATGCCGTACGATTATCATAACAACCGATGATATTATTCCATCGAGGTGGAGGATCCTGAACGAAAGAGCAAAAGCGAGGGAGAAGGAGAGCGAGAGAGAGAGAGAGAGAGAGAGGGGATGCTGAAAACGTCAGGCAGACGATCGCACACACTTATCCTCCCTCTTTCGGTTTCCTGTCTCTAGAGCAAAAGCAAAAGCAGCAGTGGTCGAAATCCAGGAATATTTCACTCGAACGCGCGCGATGCCTGATGTACTTTTAATGAGGAGGCTGCGACCACAGGATAAGATTGATGGACGATCGAACCGAACGAAACAGACGAACGAAATTTCTCATATCCATATTCTCGATGGACCACGACCATCGATCTTCCTTCTTATTTCTTCTTACCATAATTTTTTTTTTTTTTTTTTGCCAGTGTTTGCTGCTCATATTTATTTGATTACCTACATTTGATCACATTGGGGAAAATTTAGTAACTCGAATTGCGCATTTTGTTACGGTCAAAATGTGTTAATTTTAAATAAAGTTTTGTCAGAGCAATTTTTAATTTTGTTCAAGGTTGATCTGCGCGTGTAGTTTGTTTGTTTTTATATATTTTATATAATTTTATATATATATATTTTATAATAAAGTTTGTCAGAGCAATTTTCAATCTTGTTCAAGGTGTACCTGCACGTGTAATTTGTTACTATTTTCTTATTATTAAATATTTTACCATTTAATAATTATTTTTTGGATTTTTTTTAAGTTCGATTGGTTTCAAGTGAAATTTAATTTATAGGCAGGAGTTGGAGTAATTAATTTGTTATTGTACTTAATATTTCGAGCTGCTCATATTTATTTGATTAGAGATTATTCACATTCCGGAAAATTGAGTAACTCGAATTGCACATTTTGTTACGGTCGAAATGTGTTAATTTTAAATAAAGTTTTGTCAGAGCAATTTTTAATTTTGTTCAAGGTGTACCTGCACGTGTCATTTGTTACTATTTTCTTATTATCAAATATTTTACCATTTAATAATTATTTTTTTGATTTTTTTTAAGGTTCGATCGGTTTCAAGTGAAATTTTATAGGCAGGAGTTGGAGGAATTAATTTGTTATTGTACTTATTATTTCGAGCTGCTCATATTTATTTGATTAGCGATTATTCACATTGGGAAAAATTGAGTAACTCGCATTGCACATTTTGTTACGGTCCAAATGTATTGTTTTTATATAAAGTTTTGTCAGAGCAATTTTTAATTTTGTTCAAGGTGTACCTGCACGTGTCATTTGTTACTATTTTCTTATTATCAAATATTTTACCATTTAATAATTATTTTTTTGATTTTTTTTAAGGTTCGATCGGTTTCAAGTGAAATTTTATAGGCAGGAGTTGGAGGAATTAATTTGTTATTGTACTTATTATTTCGAGCTGCTCATATTTATTTGATTAGCGATTATTCACATTGGGAAAAATTGAGTAACTGGCATTGCACATTTTGTTACGGTCCAAATGTATTGTTTTTATATAAAGTTTTGTCAGAGCAATTTTTAATTTTGTTCAAGGTGTACCTGCACGTGTCATTTGTTACTATTTTCTTATTATCAAATATTTTACCATTTAATAATTATTTTTTTGATTTTTTTTAAGGTTCGATCGGTTTCAAGTGAAATTTTATAGGCAGGAGTTGGAGGAATTAATTTGTTATTGTACTTATTATTTCGAGCTGCTCATATTTATTTGATTAGCGATTATTCACATTGGGAAAAATTGAGTAACTCGCATTGCACATTTTGTTACGGTCCAAATGTATTGTTTTTATATAAAGTTTTGTCAGAGCAATTTTTAATTTTGTTCAAGGTGTACCTGCACGTGTCATTTGTTACTATTTTCTTATTATCAAATATTTTACCATTTAATAATTATTTTTTTGATTTTTTTTAAGGTTCGATCGGTTTCAAGTGAAATTTTATAGACAGGAGTTGGAGGAATTAATTTGCTATTGTACTTGATATTTCGAGCTGCTCATATTTATTTGATTAGAGATTATTCACATTGGGGAAAATTTAGTAACTCGAATTGCACATTTTGTTACGGTCAAAATGTGTTGTTTTTATATACAATATATAATTTTATATATATATATATATTATAATAAAGTTTGTCAGAGCAATTTTTAATTTTGTTCAAGGTGTACCTGCACGTGTAATTTGTTACTATTTTCTTATTATTAAATATTTTACCATTTAATAATTATTTTTTGAATTTTTTTAAGGTTCGATCGGTTTCAAGTGAAATTTTATAGGCAGGAGTTGGAGGAATTAATTTGCTGTTGTACTTGATATTTCGAGTACTCTCGACGTCCCGTACCGGAATAAACGCTGAAGATGAGAAGAGAAGGGCGAATCGTGCTGATGATGACGAGGGCTCAAAGACTGGTTAACGCAGATTAGCGGAGCAATTTGTCACGCTCCGACAGTTTACCCCCATCTCTCTCTCTCTCTCTCTCTCTCTCTCTCTCGCTCTCTCTCTCTCTCTCTCTCTCTCCCTCTCATTCTCTCTCTCTCTCTCTCTCTCTCTCTCTCTCTCTCTCTCTCTCTCTCTCTCTCTCTCTCTCTCTCTCTCCCTCTCATTCTCTATTTCTACACAGCTCATCGCCCTCTCTCTTCTGTATAGCTCTCGGCATTCTCGTCTTTGCTAAAGCCAACGATCCGCATCACCTCTGAATCTTTCACTCTCCCGTTACTTTGAGATGTGCTTCTTCCACCGGAGATACAAGAAAATTAAGGGGATATTTTGCCAAAAGTTTCATCAGCAGGGGGAGGAAGTATTTGTCGGAAAGTCGGATTAACTCTAATCGATTATAAAAGGTTTGATAATACAGTCTAGCCAATAATTATCCGACTTGTATTTAAAATTTAAACACCATCACGACCCTTAAAATTATTTTAAAAATTCTCTTAAAATTAATTTTTAACTATTATACTAATGAAATATTGAATTATAACTTTGTCAAATGACTACTCATTATTATTTTCCAAATGGCAAATTATTTTTGATGTTTTTGTTTTTGACAGTGTCAATTATCATTTTTACACATTGACGACCCTTAAAATTATTTTAAAAATTCTCTTAAAATTAATTTTTAACTATTATACTAATGAAATATTGAATTATAACTTTGTCAAATGACTACTCATTATTATTTTCCAGATGGCAAATTATTTTTGATGTTTTTCTTTTTGACAGTGCCAATTATCATTTTGACACATTGACATTTGTTTAATTAAAAAATAAACGGTCAAGGCAAATTTTATTATAGAAAATTGTGATTTATTTTTTATTCTGATCAGCAATTATAATCCTTAAGGGATTATCAAATGGAATTATGTAAAATCTTTAAGTCTTCTTGGTTTTTTTTTTGTTTATTTACAAAATTGTTTAAAACTGTATTAATGATCTGATAAAATGGAATATATAGGCTGTCTGGATGGAAGCTCAGCTTAATTCTCACTCAAAACGAGACCCCTCGCTCAGATCGATTTATCGTATTTTAATGAAGCGCATGACACCCCTGTCCACTTTCTCTATCGGGGTTGTCCCACACGCAAAATCCACACCCCACCACTTTCACGGCTCGGGAGTTAACGCGAATAGTTACACGCTGCTTAGAGCCATCGTTTGCCAGCACACACACACACATACACACACATATACACATAAACGAATCCTCTGATTCTTCTCGTTCGTCTCCCCTCCCACTGTCGTATAGAAAAAAAAGTTTCCCTTTCATGCAGCCAGAATCTAAATTTAGACCGCGACGAGAAGATCTCGTGTGAACATACGTGTGCGAATCTCGCAAGCATTTGAGACGAAACAAAAATAAGTTAATAAAAATAAATAAAAAATGATAAAAACAAAAAAAAAAAAATATTAAAACGAAAAATACGGACAGATGAGAGCAAAATAATTAGCGAGCGAACGCCTGACACTTTGACACGCGACAAAATCCCAACTGCGAAGTATTAATGAATCTTTGCCAGAAGATAAAAAAATAAGAAAAAAATAATACATAAAAGCAAACCGAGACTGTTTGAAGGATAATTGAAATGATTAGTTTTCTTCACAGCGATTAGTAAAATTAGAGTAAAAATTTATCAATGGCTTTAATTATTTATCCCTTAAAAATAATTAAATAGTTAAATATAATAATTTGCCAAATTTTTATGAGAAATTTTATTATTTATTTTTTAAATGAAAAAAATTTATCGATATTATAATTTTACCTTCGTGAAGACTCCCAGTCCGTCGGCGTCGTCTGTGCGATATTCTATCGTGAATAATCCGTCCGCCGGTAAATTTATTTGGATCGAGAATATTCTCAACTGAGAATGCCAAACCCCTTTTGTTAGTTTGTACGGTACCAGCTGTCGTGGTTGTCATTCCATTACTAGAATTATTCGGTTTAGCTTGTAAATTATTTGACCCGTTATTGACCCCGCACATGGTTGCTTCAACGACGGTATTGTTCGAGGTTGTACCGGGATGTAGATGACCGATAGTTACACCGCTAATATACGTACTGTTCGTGATTGTTCCGATGATCGGTGATGAATTACAATTCGCGACACCCCCACCAACGACACTGCCCGTTATACAATTAATTGAATGACCTCGATTACCGGTAAACGGATGTAAAAATTGTTCATTGCCGGAAGAACGGGAAGAAGCGGTAAGATCAACAGGACTGCTTGGATTACTTTCGTCAATGTCCTCCCGGCAAACATCAACTTCAACATCTTCGTCATCGGGATAATGACCATTTATCGATACTTCGTGATTGTTCATTGTCATTATGGCATTATCATCCTCATCGAGTTCCTCGTCCTCCTCTTCATCCTCGCCCCGAATTTCTCTCAGATTTGTCCTTCTGACAATATCATTATCGGGATCCTCCCCTTTCCTCAAAATTTCCTCCTCATTGTCAACGTCATCCTCGACGTCCTCGGGCTCTCTGGGTGTCATGCGATCGACAATGGCATTCTCTTCGTGTCCCTCTTTGGTCTGTTCTCGATGCTGAAGCAGACTCCTTTGATTTCTATTGCAAATTTGCATCGCCTCCTCGGGTTCATCCGATTCCATTGACCCGATGACCTCCGAAATCGGTGATGGGGTCGCGCTAATTGTCTGCTGTCTCGTGTGATGATTTTCATTAAATCCAACGAATGGATCAGCTGTTCGCACGTGTAAAAGTACTCGGCGTCGATCTTGATGAGGAACTAAACCACGAAGATTCGCCTCATCACCGACGCCTCCACTTAAACATGAGACCGAACCGATTTCCGCTAATGGAGACAAAGTTCTGCCCTCTTGCATTCTCCACATTGCAAATTTTCACCCTTTCACCGACCCCAACACTGTCAATCTGACAACCCTGTCAAACTCACGAATAAACAATAATTCAAACAATCTCATTCGCCTCACTCACGAAAATTCTTTTTTGTTCTCGTCGACATTCTCTCGACGATTTTACCATTAAACTGACTCGCTTGGAATTTTTTATTCGTACAAATCCAATCATCCACCAACCAAAGAGTCAGAGAATTGTAAATTTCAGAGATTACGAAATCAGGAAAACTTTATGATTGTGAGAGATGATTAGTGACCGACGGATTTTTGCCTGTCGCGAAAACTACCCCTAATGGCAACTTGGTTGGCACTTTGAAAAAATCGGAAAATTATTGAAGATGATCTTCACGCTCAATAAATCGAAGAATTTTAGTCCAAAGTATCTGGCAATTGTTAGCCAAGATTTTTCACACTAATTCCACTTGTTCCAGTGGATTAAAAAAAAACCACACAAAAGCCAACCACCAGGTTATTTTAGTCAAGGACAATAGAAATTCTATCGTCTGTTTAATAAGTATAATCACTCTGGTATTCAAAAATAATTTCACTAAATCACTTGGATAACAGACACAGCACAAGTTCTTTTTTCACTGAAAACTGATCCATTTTGAAAAAAAAAAAGCTTTCTCGATCTTTTTTTTTTCTTATGATTAGTATTTGAGTGGAGGAACGGTCGCGTGTTACATGGCGGGTCTCCCGATTCGTTCTCGTGTCGGAAAAGCGTTTTGGTATCTCATCGGTAGGGTCGTCGTTGTCGTCGTCGTCATCGTCATCGTCATCGTCATGGTCATCGTCATTGTCGTCGTCGTGGTGGTCGTAGTCGTTCGTCGTGGTCGTGGTCGTGGTCGCAGTCAGCGTCGTGGCAGCTTCATATCGAGGCGGCAACCTCGTTCCGCGGCTCTTTCACGTGTAGGTGTGGAATGAAAATTCTGTACAGAGAGCCATGGTGGCGGAATGGTAAATGGATATATAGACGGTATTATTAGGCCCGGAGATACTCGGTAGTCCAAGTGAGAGAGGAATGAATTTCAGTGGGGGAGTGAGAAGCGTTGTGTCGGAGCCGAAGATCCTACAGTGTGTTACGAACTGATGAGGGGATGTTCCACCTCGGATGGGCGGAGTCATGCCAGTCCCCCCACCCCACGGTTAACGGAAAGCACGAGTATCGAGCCAATCACGAGAGTTTGTGCTCAAGTTTGTCAGGGCACCCTGCTGGTGGTGGGTAGCAATTGAGGGTTGCTTGCCAGGCTTCGCCCCCGCACTAACACCCCCACGTAGCACACGTTTCTCTCTTCTCTTTCCGTCTACTAATACCCTAACAAGACAACTACCACTACTGCTACTACCCCCACCACCACTGCCGGTACCATTAGGCGAAGAGAGACTATATATTTTTGTTTCGTTGCCTCGCTCTTGGTACGATTCTCATGTGTAAAATGTGCTTGCTGGCAGCGCGTTTGCTGCTGAACTACATACTGACGCTCTTCTAACGGATATCCCGTGAACTCGAAACGACGCGGCGGGTGTCCCGGCGGCGCGTCGACTTCCATCGACTCCACGTTATACGCTTTACGTATATATATATATAAATATGTATATATATATATATATATATATATATTAAAACTTCCACACGGAAGAATTTGCCCGGAATCCTCAGCAGCTCGTGTGTGCTCCGCACACTTTGAATCTCCGTTTCTGCGTACGTCTCTGTGCGAACAACTTTGGACAAGTATAAGTAAGTTTTAGGACTGTATGGGCTACAACCACAAAGGAAAAGGTATTGAAATAGGTAAACGTGGAGGGAGATAGAGAATAAGTTACCTACACAAACCTGCACATAGACATCCGCGTTTCGAGAAGAAAATGGAGAATCAGGAAGGGGCTGGAATAGTTTCTCGCTCTCTCGGATACCTTTCAAATTGTTCTCTCTCTCTCTCTCTCTCTCTCTCTCTCTCTCTCTGTCTCTCTCTCTCGAGATTTCTAGATGCAGCAATTCTCGGCTCTTTGTATATAATCGTAGATATATAATCGAGGCTGCGCTTTAGCTAGATTTACTCTCGTGACTATGTACACAGACGGTCTAACATGCACGGAGAAACTACCCCACAGACCGTGCGATCGGACTGGCTAAAGTGGTTTGTCTTTGATTTAGCTACAGTCGGGATACCACCACCATAACCACCTCCGCCATTTCCACTTCCACTTCGCCTGCTCTTTTTAGTATTGCGTGCATGTGTGTGTGGCTATTCGTATGGGGGTTGTATCGGATAGTACTCGTTATATATATATAACGAGTGCTATCGAGTATATATATATATATATCGCATTAGATACATTGATATATATATATAGATGGTTACCAATATCAATGCATCTGGTGCGAACTGAATCTTATAACGATTCGTATCCTCTGGGGAGACTTTTATATCCACCACAAGATTCAACGAAATCCTCAGATATCACCAGTCGAATAAACTAGATGAATTCTTGAACTCGGAAAATAATTTTTCCTTTGTGTAATTTCTCGTTAAGGTGACGTGTAAAGCTCCTGAATTTTCCATAATTTGATATCTACCAAGATAAAAATTTTGAAATACAATTTTCATCCCTCCAAGGACTTTTAAATCATAAGGTAACGTGATAGTTTATTTTTTATTTTCGAATGGAATTTTTTTTATATTTTATAAAATTCATGAAGCATTTTTTAATAATGAAAAACATAAATTGGTCGAGCATGGATGCGGAGCTAAATATGAGCGTAAAGCTCATATGGATTCAGCATTTAGCATTTAATATTATTTGCATAAGAGCAGCTGCTGAAATGTATCGTCTATGCTGGAAAGTCATATATTTCGAGCCTAAATTTTTCGTTAAAGTATCTCCTGGGTTGCAATTCCGTCTTTCGAGATAAAAAAAAAGTAACTGCGTCTCGTATAATCGAAAAAGTCCCCCCAACAATTTTACTGGCCTTTTAAATCATCTTAAGATAACGTGATGAATAGTTTATTTGTTATTTTCGAATGGAAATTTTTTATATTTTATAAAATTCATGAAGCATTTTTTAATAATGAAAAACGTAAATTGGTCGAGCATGGATGCGGAGCTAGATATGAGCATAAAGCTCATATGGATTAAGCTAAATTTTTCGTTAAAGTATCTCCCGGGTTGCAATTCCGTCTTTCGAGATAAAAAAAAAGTAACTGCGTCTCTTGTAATCGAAAAAGTCCCCTCAACAATTTTACTGGCCTTTTAAATCATCTTAAGATAACGTGATGAATAGTTTATTTGTTATTTTCGAATGGAAATTTTTTATATTTTATAAAATTCATGAAGCCCTTTTTAATAATGAAAAACATAAATTGGTCGAGCATGGATGCGGAGCTAGATATGAGCATAAAGCTCATATGGATTTAGCTAAATTTTTCGTTAAATTTTACTGGCCTTTTAAATCATAAGATAACGTGATAGTTTATTTTTTATTTTCGAATGGAATTTTTTTTATATTTTATAAAATTCATGAAGCATTTTTTAATAATAAAAAACATAAATTGGTCGAGCATGGATGCGGAGCTAGATATGAGCATAAAGCTCATATGGATTTAGCATTTAGCATTTAATATTATTTGCATAAGAGGAGCTGCTGAAATGTATCGTCTATGCTGGAAAGTCATATATTTCGAGTCTAAATTTTTCGTTAAAGTATCTCCTGGGTTGCAATTCCGTCTTTCGAGATAAAAAAAAGTAATGGCGTCTCTTGTAATCGAAAAAGTCCCCTCAATAATTTTACTGGCCTTTTAAATCATCTTAAGATAACGTGATGGATAGTTTATTTGTTATTTTCGGATGAAATTTTTTTATATTTTATAAAATTCATGAAGCATTTTTTAATAATGAAAAACGTAAATTGGTCGAGCATGGATGCGGAGCTAGATATGAGCATAAAGCTCATATGGATTAAGCTAAATTTTTCGTTAAATTTTACTGGCCGTTTAAATCATAAGATAACGTGATAGTTTATTTTTTATTTTCGAATGGAATTTTTTTTATATTTTATAAAATTCATGAAGCATTTTTTAATAATAAAAAACATAAATTGGTCGAGCATGGATGCGGAGCTAGATATGAGCATAAAGCTCCATATGGATTTAGCTAAATTTTTCGTTAAAGTATCTCTCGGGTTGCAATTCCGTCTTTCGAGATAAAAAAAAAGTAACGGCGTCTCTGATAATCGAAAAAGTCCCCCCAACAATTTTACTCGCCTTTTAAATCATCTTAAGATAACGTGATGGATAGTTTATTTGTTATTTTCGGATGGAAAATTTTTATATTTTATAAAATTCGTGAAGAATTTTTTAATAATGAAAAATTCCGTCTTTCGAGATAAAAAAAAAGTAACTGCGTCTCTTGTAATCGAAAAAGTCCCCTCAACAATTTTACAGTCTCATTTGGTTTTTCTAATTTTTCTGGAATTACTAGGTTTGGCTGTATAGTAATTCCACTTCCGGTAATCAAATCAGAATATTTATCTACTTTGGGATAACAGTCAGGTATGTAGATCCTTTGCGTTTCACACACAGCCGAAATCCCTTCAATTCTGTATGTACGCATCGATATACGTCTCTTGGCGCAGCGCTGGCGCTGTAAGGGTGGAAAGTGCGGATGGGGGATGGATGGTTCACGAACGTCGAGCGTCCAATACCAGGCCAGGGTAGCGCGCTTGAGCCTCGTAAACGGTGAACACAGAGCGTGCACCAGCACCAGCAGCATCTACCGGCGGCAGCTTGCTCTTAACTCTGGAGAGCACGGGGATATTGTTTACCCGACCATTTAGGTAATTGCTGGGCAACCGCCCTGGCTCCACGGGCCACCCTTGCCTCTATATGTATATATATATATATATATATATTTGTATGTATGTATATATATATATATATGCATTTCTATCTTCTCTCGCTCTTGCTCACCACTTTGAACGATTCGTCCTGTCCGCTTGCATGATTCTGTTATCTCCCCCTCTCTGTCCTTCTTGCCAATCGAACTATACCCGCTCGATCAGCTGACGACACTAATCCTCAAGTTGGTATTCCCTATCACTGCTACTGTTCAATCCACGAGATCAAGCTTGACTGATTTCGCTAGAGCTTCCAAGAAGCGCGTTACAGTATCGAATGAGATAAAGAAAATGGGGATGAAAATTCGTAGCTTTGGAAAATCAAATAAGAAAATTTTTGCAACAAATCGGGAATATAGTAATTTTTTTTATTAATCAAAAATATGGTAAATAGTAGAATTACGTTTTTATTTCGGCTCAACGTAGTCATTAAATAATTACTCTCACTATACAGATGAGTGTATAATCTCATCTGTAAACGAGACACGAGTAAATAAATCTTACAGTTTAAACGTCGAGTGGAAAGTTTCGAATTTCCATGAGTGAAATAATGAGACTTGTGCTACTCTTTTAATCATACGAACAACAAATCAGGAATGTAGTAATTTTTTTTATTAATCAAAAGTATGGTAAACATTAGAATGGCATTTTTATTTCGGCTCAATGTAGCCATTAAATAATTACTCTCATTGTGTTCGTTTAAATAAAAACCAAAAGTTATGAAATATTGTATAATCTCATCTGTAAACGAGACACGAGTAAATAAATCTTACAGTTTAAACGTCGAGTGGAAAGTTTCGAATTTCCATGAGTGAAATAATGAGACTTGTGCTACTCTTTTGATCATACGAACAACAAATCAGGAACGTAGTAATTTTTTTTATTAATCAAAAGTATGGTAAACATTAGAATGGCATTTTTATTTCGGCTCAATGTAGCCATTAAATAATTACTCTCATTGTGTTCGTTTAAATAAAAACCAAAAGTTATGAAATATTGTATAATCTCATCTGTAAACGAGACACGAGTAAATAAATTTTACAGTTTAAACGTCGAGTGGAAAGTTTTGAATTTTCATGAGTGAAATAATGAGACTTGTGCTACTCTTTCGATCATATGAACAAGAAATCAGGAACGTAGTAATTTTTTTTATTAATCAAAAGTATGGAATTGCATTTTTATTTTGGCTCAACGTAGTCATTAAATAATTACTCTCATTGTGTTCGTTTAAATAAAAAACAAAAGTTATGAAATATTGTATAATCTCATCTGTAAACGAGACACGAGTAAATAAATCTTACAGTTTAAACGTCGAGTGGAAAGTTTTGAATTTTCATGAGTGAACTAAAATCACGTGACTCGAGAATTCGTGGAGTTGTGATAATTGGAATTAAATTTCTCATTTAAGAATTTTGAAATGTACGCTGGGAAGTGTGCAAATGAAATATGGAATCCAAAGAATTATGCTTGAAAAGGTTGTATGACCATTACATACATTAACTGTTCGTGAAGAGTATATGCAGAAATTAAGCGAATGGAGGGACGCGAGTATGAAAAGAATAGAAATGATATAGATAGATGTATAATTATATGACGGTATAAAGATATATAGTGGTAGTGTATATACTTATATTAGGTACATATGTGTATATGACAGTATAAAGATATATACTGGTAGTGTATATACTTATATTAGGTACATATGTGTATGTGACAGTATAAAGATATATACTGGTAGTGTATATACTTATATTAGGTATATATGTGTATATGACAGTATAAAGATATATACTGGTAGTGTATATACTTATATTAGGTACATATGTGTATATGACAGTATAAAGATAGTGGTAGTGTATACTTATATTAGGTATATATGTGTATATGACGGTATAGAGATATTGCTAGAGTATATACTTATATTAGGTATATATGTGTATATGACGGTATAAAGATAGTGGTAGTGTATACTTATATTAGGTATATATGTGTATATGGCGGTATAGAGATATTGCTAGTGTATATACTTATATTAGGTATATATGTGTATGTGGTGGTATAAAGATATTGCTAGTGTATATACTTATATTAGATATATATGTGTATATGACGGTATAGAGATATTGCTAGTGTATATACTTATATTAGGTATATATGTGTATATGACGGTATAGAGATATTGCTAGTGTATATACTTATATTAGGTATATATGTGTATATGACGGTATAGAGATATTGCTAGTGTATATACTTATATTAGATATATATGTGTATGTGTCGGTATAAAGATAGTGGTAGTGTATATACTTATGTTAGATATATATGTGTATGTGTCGGTATAAAGATAGTGGTAGTGTATATACTTATGTTAGATATATATGTGTATGTGACGGTATAAAGATAGTGGTAGTGTATATACTTATGTTAGGTATATATGTAAATATTTCGGTATAAAGATAGCGGTATAGTGTATATACTTATATTAGGTATATATGTGTATGTGATGGGTGAGTATATACTATATGGATGAAGTGCAAGGTATTATGCCACCCTCGAGCTGCTTCGTAATGAGGTAATTATGTAATAACCGGTGATACCGACGACGAAGCTGTGGGACTCACTTGGAAAATCAGTGTGGCTCTCTCTCTCTCTCTCTCTCTCTCTTTTGCGCCCCTTTTTACTCTCTTACTCTCGCATTGCTTCTCTCCCACTGCTCTTCTCGCTTCACGCTCACCTTCGTTACCTCTTTCATGCATTTTACTTTGCGTGTCATTACGCCCGCTCCTGAAGGAAACTGGCAAATTTCTCTTTTGGGATTTCCACTTCTGCCATGAACTTTACTCACGTCTCTCTCCCTCTCTCTCCCTCTCTCCACAACCAGATGGAGAGATGTATTTGCATGACATATAATTGAATTTAAAAAAATCCTATGGATAATTCCTATCATCGGAATTACGATATTATTTTTGTTACATATTTTAAGGCTCATAATTGAATTTTGAAATTTATTGACGAGCAGACGAATGAATTTCTTTTCAAATTCACAAAAGGCTCGAAAAATTCTTATATTTTTAGAAATAATGGACAAAATAAATTTTTTGAAAAAGGCGTGTAGTCATGTTTTCAAAATTTTATTATTATTCATTACAATTTTTTAATTTTCAATCTTTCGATTATTTAAGTTTTAATGATTTTTTTATTCTCGAAAATAAATTTAGCAGATTTTCTCTGAATATTCTTTTAATTATTTTAAATTAACGCGACAACGATAAGAGCGATAAATTCTGATGTAGCGGATATAATCTTCATAATATAAGTAGATATTTTTCCTACATTATATTTCGATCTTAATAAAGTCTCAATCATATATAAATTAACATGGCGTGTTCAGAAGAGTTTTCATAAGTGAATTGAAAAAGAGCCATTCACATCAACCCTCAGTGTAAACAATTATCCACCCTTGCTAAAGCAAGTGTGCATCCCTTATAGTTTATATATATATATATATATATATATATATATATATATATATATATATATAAACGAGAGAGAATAGAGAGAGAGAGAGAGAGAGAGAGTCGACTCTCCACTCACGTGCGTGCAGGTGCTGAGTCTTGCTCGAGTGGATTATCTACCTGCCAGCAGGCTGATGTTCCCCATCGACGAGCATATACTCGTGCACACAGCCACGTACCCTCATACGCTCGATGGACCACATAGTGAGCGAACGGACGGGGTTTGTCGAGAATTGGCAGGCAAGGGGGTGGCTCGACCTAATAGTTCGCGGACGATGCATTACTGGCGCCCGTTGAGGGTGAGAGTGGGTGAGAGAGTGAGTGAGAGAGAGAGAGAGAGAACGAGGACGGACCAGCCGTGACCAATTTGCGCCCGGTCGTGTATTCTCGCTTCGGAGCTTTTCTATTCTGCACGCTCAACTATACACTGCTCGACATGCTACCCAGGCAGGCTCTACAGGCTTCTATGTATATTATTATATACATAATTTAATCCTTCTATCTTATGTACTTTGACAAAAAATCTCACATGGAGACAATTCGCAAAATAAAATGTTTTTTTGAAACGATATTTCGGAAAAAAGTGATGGAAAGTGATGGACAAAATGACTTATAAATAAATAAAATGTGTTAGGTACAGCGTCTTTAATTACGCGAGATAGCACAGCAAGAAATATTTTTGCAGAAAGATTATAAAATAAATTAGTAGCTGAAAAGCACTCGATTTTCATATTATAGCGAATCCAGTTCTTCACCAAACCAAAATATATTTTCTGTACCAAATACAAAACAAAAAACAGAGTAGAAGAAAAAAACAAAACGAAAAACAGAGTAGAAGCAAGAGAAAAGTTGGCTGGTGACTTTACACCAAACCAAAATATATTTTCTGTACCAAATACAAAACAAAAAAACAGAGTAGAAGCAAAAGAAAAGTTGGCTGGTGACTCTTCACCAAACCAAAATATATTTTCTGTACCAAATACAAAACAAAAAACAGAGTAGAAGTAAGAGAAAAGTTGGCTGGTGACTTTACACCAAACCAAAATATATTTTCTGTACCAAATACAAAACAAAAAAACAGAGTAGAAGCAAGAGAAAAGTTGGCTGGTGACTTTTCACCAAACCAAAATATATTTTCTGTACCAAATACAAAACAAAAAAACAGAGTAGAAGCAAAAGAAAAGTTGGCTGGTGACTCTTCACCAAACCAAAATATATTTTCTGTACCAAATACAAAACAAAAAACAGAGTAGAAGTAAGAGAAAAGTTGGCTGGTGACTTTACACCAAACCAAAATATATTTTCTGTACCAAATACAAAACAAAAAAACAGAGTAGAAGCAAGAGAAAAGTTGGCTGGTGACTTTTCACCAAACCAAAATATATTTTCTGTACCAAATACAAAACAAAAAAACAGAGTAGAAGCAAGAGAAAAGTTGGCTGGTGATTTTACACCAAACCAAAATATATTTTCTGTACCAAATACAAAACAAAAAAACAGAGTAGAAGCAAGAGAAAAGTTGGCTGGTGACTTTACACCAAACCAAATTATATTTTCTGTACCAAATACAAAACAAAAAACAGAGTAGAAGCAAGAGAAAAGTTGGCTGGTGACTTTTCACCAAATCAAAATATATTTTCTGTACCAAATACAAAACAAAAAAACAGAGTAGAAGCAAGAGAAAAGTTGGCTGGTGACTTTACACCAAACCAAATTATATTTTCTGTACGAAATACAAAACAAAAAAACAGAGTAGAAGCAAGAGAAAAGTTGGCCATTGTCTACGCCAGTACCATTTTTTCGCGGTGTATCGAAAACATTTCATGGTATACACGTGTGTGATGTGTTTGTGTATGCGAGAGTTTGGCCATCGGGAAGAGAACAGCAGCGACCAGTATACGGGGGTGAAGCAAATCAGCCATCCGAGCAGAGCAGGATATCATCCCCCGAAGTTTCACGCCTATCTGGACCGGCACACCTATTCGGTGCCCACGATAATTGGCCAATTAAAACGCTCGCGGGTCGCCAAGGGGGATGATATTGCGGGCGGGATGATGCTAGAGAGAGAGAGAGAGAGAGAGAGAAAACCGTGGATTCGCTCGAGTTACCTGCCATCCGATAATTATACGGTATTGCCGGCGCAGTGGTTCGCCCACACGCGTATATTTTCATGCGACGTAGTACAATAATATACATATATATATATATATATATATATATATATACTATATATAAATTGAGATGATGATATATAGCAAAGTTGAGCTTGTTCTCGCTCTCTCCGATGCTCTTTCGTTTGGATTCCATCTATGTATATATATATATATATATGCACACATATATAGGTACGTTTGCTCTCACTCTGATAGACTCCACTCTCGCTACCCCCTATTACCGTCATATCACGATAGCCAGGGGGCGCTGGTACGCCGCGACGAAGCTGCTATGTAGAGCGGTGGCCGCTCGCCAGCCGAAGTGGGGAGTGGTGGGAGGAGGGGGTGGAGGAGAGGGGTTGCATGTGAAACGATATGCTCTCACTCGGGTTTTATAAATGGTATGAGGGATGAAAAAGTGGTTGATACACTCTCTCTCTCTCTCTCTCTCTCTCTCTCCAGACCTCGCTCTCTCTCTCTCTCTCTCTCTCTCTCTCTCTCTCGTCGTATTCCACGAATCGCCGATTCCGATTACGCGGCATCGCGAATGCCATACATCGCGATAGACATATTGTATATATATATATATATACAACACATATAGTTTCGAGATGTTATATCTATACATATATTGTATAAAGTATCTATGAATATATTTCGTATATCATGTATCGCAATCCCTGGCAAGAGAATCTCCCCACAATTATTCTCTACACAATTATCATTCGCCATTGTGCGTGGCCATCGGTACACCGAAGATAATTATCATTGTTGGGAAAGATTGTGAATTATCATTATTACCATTATTATTATTTCTATTATTACAGCTGGTAAATCTATAAATAACAGATTTGTGGTTTATATACAAAAATTGTACAATGAAAAGTTATTTTAGAACAATTTTGGAAAGAATTTTTAAAATTTGAATTTGAATAAAATAAAAAGAATATTTTTAAGATGGGTCATGCAGTCCCTACTATATGACGATTCTATATAGATGGCCCTGAATAAATATATGGAGGAGGGAGATATTCTGGAGTTTTCCTGACAATTTGTGTTATTTTGACACTTCGCTTATTTTATTACGCTACGATTTTTTTACGAGAATAAAAAAAAATAAGTAAATTCCGCTACCTTTTTTGTAAAATCGAATTTTATTGTATTCAGACGAAATGTATTCAAAAAGTGCATAAACTCAATTTTTTTCCATATGAGCACTGATGACTGAAAAAGGGAGGGATGGAAGAATCCCTTATGGGCGTTCACCCCCGTATAAATTAAGTAGAAATTCTTTTTCGTCAGCAGGCCCAAAATTCTCGAGGTTTTAATGTTCCGAAAAATTGGAGAAGTGTGCGTAATGGAAAAAGCAAACGATGAAAGGGTGAGAAATATTTTGTATTGTATTTTTTATTGCATTTGGACGAAATTTATACGAAATGTATTCAAAAAGTACATAAACTCAATTTTTTTCCATATGAGCACTGATGACTGAAAAAGGGAGGGATGGAAGAATCCCTTATGGGCGTTCACCCCCGTATAAATTAAGTAGAAATTCTTTTTCGTCAACAGGCCCAAAATTCTCGAGGTTTTAATGTTCCGAAAAATTGGAGAAGTGTGCGTAATGGAAAAAAAAAAAAAAACCGATGGAAACGTAAGAAATATTTTTATTTTTTGTTCCTTTGAAAAATTGTTATTAATTATCCATGACTGAAGGAAATTGGGTTCGTCAAATGTGTGGGCTGCGTGTGAGCATATGGTGTGCTAAACTGAAGACGTTAATCTCATCCTCGTAAGCTCTCCCGTCACTCTTGGGACATCTTGACGAGAGTCTGAAGCGACGAGTTGTGTTGAGGGTGTCCAATAGTATCGTCCTAATATCCAATTAACTTTTACTCCCGGAATAATGCAAATATATTTTCCGTCTGGCACAGTATATGTGTCAACGTCATCACACCCTGGCCAAAAATAGAAAATCATTAATTTTGATAAAAATGGAACGTCCTCTGTCTCGACAAAAAATATTCTCAGTCTTGACTGATAATAAAAATTAGCATTTTCCATTTTTAATAAATTTATACATTCTATCAGTTTCTACCCTACGACAAAAAAAATTGCTAATTTTTATTTTTCCTCAGTGATTCACCGTATGATAAAAATAAATATATTTTGCATTCGAGCTTCAGTCAACCAGAAAAAAAATCCCAGCAATACATTTCGTATAGAGATTTGCAATTCATGAAAAATTTTGCTGCGTCAAATAGTTTAGTGATAAAAAAAAAAAAATACCGAAGAACATTTTGTTTCAAATTCTGCTACCTTTCAGCCCACAATCGGTCGACCATATATACTGCATAATACCCAGATAAACTATACATACGCGTCTATATAACACGCCTATACAGATTTTCCAGTGCATATTCTCTCTATATTTCTGTCTCACTCGATACCCAATAAAGTATTATAAAAAAAAAAAATATGCTTGCTCCGCCTGTTCTCGCCAACAGTTTCCGAATGTAGTCAATCTCTCGCAGCCTCCGCACATATATACATACAAATACCCATATATATATATGTTTAGTTATAAATAGAAAAACGATTTGAACTCAATGTTCCGCTACATTCCACCCAGTTGAGCTCGACTAAACGTGAGAGAGAGAGAAAGAGAGAGAGAGAGAGAGAGAGATAGGGAGCCCGCGAGAGCAGACAAACGACAGAGACTTCCTGGCAGTTCATGAACTCTCTGAATAGTCAATAATTCTGAAATATCCATGAAATAGTCAAAACTCTTTGTGCCATGGATCATTAATAAATAAATAAACGATTTTTATGGTACAAAATGTCCTCGTGATGTAATAAAGGCCACATGATATCTCCCTAAAGATAGTAGAGAGAGAGGGAGAGAGAGAGAGAGAGAGAGAGAGAGAGAAGAGGAATGGAGAGGGACGGAGAGTACATACACGATTAAACAGAATGGGGTGTACACTGTTTCGTTACGATTTGGTGTCAGAATACAGGGTGATATTTCTACCCCGCTCGTATATAGCCCCGTGCGAAAGAGCGAATGGGGCCCCAAGGAGGTGATTATAACGTGCAGGCTGTTCACTTTTTTGCCCGTAGTTCATGAGTTTCTTCCTACACATGTATACACGTTTATATATACCAAACTTGCACATTATTTTGTTATATATATGTGGCACATGGATGTTTATACGTAATGTACGATATACATAACGAAATATTATGTATGTAAGTAGGTATATATACATAAATGTGTATATCATATATATATATAGAATAGTAACTGATGCCGAAGCGGAACCAGCGTGTGCCCACATACCAGCAATGCATAGGGTGTACTATCCTATATATATATATATTGTGTGTGTGACGTTTGGTGTTGGATATGATATAATATAACGAGACACATTAGGGCGATCCTCTCGGAGCGAGAGGCATGGGTATCGCTTACGCGTTATTATTGCAGCGATACGACACGCCGTGGTGTCAGCCGTGACCTGCTCCCATGGGGGTTTTGCTCCCCGACCCTTTTGCAACGATATCACATGTATATATATATATATATATATATATATATATATATATATATATGTATGAATCTATATCTATCTGCTAGAATGTAGCAACTGTCATGGCATGTTCGCAAGGAAGAACGAGCAAAAGAGAGTGAGGGAGAGAGAGAGAGAGAGAGAGAGAGAGAGAGAGAGAGAGGACAAGGTTCGAATCGTGCACCGGCTAGGCGTGCTTTATGACCCGTCAAATTAAAAGATTTCCTCCTCGGGATTTTCCCTAACTGCGATCTGATCCACGTTGCTCATACACCACTGAAAGTGATGCTCTCTTGAGAGAAAGAGAGAAGGAGAAAGAGGGGGGGGGGAGAGCGAAAGAGAGAAGGAGAAAGAGGGGGGGGGGAGAGCGAAAGAGAGAAGGAGAAAGAGGGGGGAGAGAGAGAGCGAAAGAGAAAGAGAGAGAGAGAGAGAAAAAAGAAGGATGGAAAGCCAAAGGGGGGGGGGGACGAGAATGTGCCACACGACGACGATGGTCGTACACTGGGGTTAAAACGGCCACGTATAGGTTTACCCTTGAGGGTGTCGGCAATGATACCCGTAACCTTCCACCAAAGTACACGGAGCGTGTTTTGAAGTCGCAACAATATATCTTGTATCACGTACAACGGTCATCTCTCTGTCTTTCTCTCCCTCTCCACGTGACGAATGATTATATCCATGAAGAACGCTCATGGACTTTTCTGTGAACGCTCAACAGACTCTGTATATATGTATATAGTTGAGCGAGCCTGCTGGATAAAATTTTGGGGTAAGGACTGAGCATTTGGCAGCGAGCAAGCATAATCGAGATTTCGATCTAATGACGCGTCTAATTGTACGACGATTCAGCGTGTTTATGTATGCTCGAGAGGATTAGACATTGATGGTTCAAAGTCTACTAATATAACAAGAATGTTCGTAGATTAACGAGCAGAGGATTTAGGGATTCCTAGCCAACCCCTAAATCCTCTGCTATGCTATATATATATATATATATATATATACGAAATTTTAAGTATGCTGTAAATATATGTATATATATGAAATTTTAAGTATGCTATATATGTATATATATGAAATTTTAAGTATGCTATATATGTATATATATGAAATTTTAAGTATGCTATATATATATACGAATTTTATCGCAATGATTGTCATAGATAATATGCAGTAACTGCTTAGAATTTAGTCGACAGATGTGATATTTTAATATGATTTTGTATATCTGAGATTTTTGATCTGATGCAATATGAGAATCTCCAGGATATCCATAGGACAGATTTATATTTGAATCAAGTTTTTTATAGACAGAAATTTATTTAGCAGAAATAGTATTTGTTTCATCTGAATGAATGTTGATATTTAAATGAAACAAATTTCATTCGAGATAAATAATTTTCAGCCCAATAGACACGATTCAAATTAATTTTTGTCTTTGTGCGGTTCGAACGAGCCGCAGGGATTGACCGTTTTCCGCCGCAGCAATCGGCGTTTTCGATTGCAAGCTCAATGACACGTCTAACTGGAGTCATTGCCAGGATATCGATATAAACGATATATATATATATACACATATGTGTGTGTGTATATGTATATATAGATATACAGTGATCAGGGCGTTGCTAGGTCAGCCGTAAATTCACGACTGTCCACGGATTAACGAGCTGACCGGTTACTGCTCTGTATATCTATATATATATATTTTTATATGACTCCCGCACGAGAATCACAGTGACCACGATTTTTTTTTTTCTTCAGTTTCAACAGATTTAAAAACCCTCGTAATTCAAATGCAGCGAGTAATGGTTTTTTGACCAACTGGCGAATCGACGTCAAGTGAAATATAGAACGATGCACTCCTATATAATATAGAAAGAATAGTGAGAAAGAATAGACGAAAATAATTCAAAATATGAAGAAGAAAATTTCATTTGATCCTGTAAAGTGGATAGTTGCACGATGCACTCCTATATAAAGAATAGTGAGAAAGAATACACGAAAATTTAATTTGATCCTATAGAGTGGATAGTTGCACGATGCACTCCTATATAAAGAGTAGTGAGAAAGAATACACGAAAATTTAATTTAATCCTATAAAGTGCATAGTTGCACGATGCACTCCTATATAAAGAATAGTGAGAAAGAATACACGAAAATTTCATTTAATCCCATAAATTGGATAGTTGCATGATGCCCTCCTATATAAAGAATAGTGAGAAAGAATACACGAAAATTTAATTTGATCCTATAGAGTGGATAGTTGCACGATGCACTCCTATATAAAGAATAGTGAGAAAGAATACACGAAAATTTAATTTAATCCTATAGAGTGGATAGTTGCACGATGCACTCCTATATAAAGAGTAGTGAGAAAGAATACACGAAAATTTAATTTAATCCTATAAAGTGGATAGTTGCACGATGCCCTCCTATATAAAGAATAGTGAGAAAGAATACACGAAAATTTAATTTAATCCTATAAAGTGCATAGTTGCACGATGCACTCCTATATAAAGAATAGTGAGAAAGAATACACGAAAATTTCATTTAATCCCATAAATTGGATAGTTGCATGATGCCCTCCTATATAAAGAATAGTGAGAAAGAATACACGAAAATTTAATTTGATCCTATAGAGTGGATAGTTGCACGATGCACTCCTATATAAAGAATAGTGAGAAAGAATACACGAAAATTTCATTTAATCCCATAAATTGGATAGTTGCATGATGCCCTCCTATATAAAGAATAGTGAGAAAGAATACACGAAAATTTAATTTGATCCTATAGAGTGGATAGTTGCACGATGCACTCCTATATAAAGAATAGTGAGAAAGAATACACGAAAATTTAATTTAATCCTATAAAGTGGATAGTTGCACGATGCACTCCTATATAAAGAATAGTGAGAAAGAATACACGAAAATTTAATTTGATCCTGTAAAGTGGATAGTTGCACGATGCACTCCTATATAAAGAATAGTGAGAAAGAATACACGAAAATTTCATTTGATCCTGTAAAGTTATAAAATTTATATATACAATCAGAAATTTTGTGCTAATTAAAAAATTGTACGAAAAACTTGCCTCTGTTCAGGAGTTGAAAGTTCAGAGTCGTTGCTCAAATTCACATGAAATTGGCCATTTACGTATACATAGATATGGAGCTCAATTAATTTTTCTCAAAAAATCAGAGCTCGTCTGAAGGTCACAAATTCTGGCATCCAATCAATGGACCATACATTGAACACCACACACACACACACACACATAAATAAATACATTGAAGCTCGTAAAATGCCTGCACTACCCTTGCAAGCTCCAATGAGATTTACACATTCCGTTTACTAGTAAATATCGTACAAAAAATTTTACGAAAAACTTGGCTCTGTTCAGGAGTTGAAAGTTTTAGGGTCGTTGCTCAAATTCACATGAAATTGACCATATGGAGCTCAATTAATTTTTCTCAAAAAATCAGAGCTCGTCTGAGCGTCACAAATTCTGGCATCCAATCAATGAACGCCACCCCCCCCCCCCCCACACACAAAAATAAATACATTGAAGCTCGCAACATGCGTGCGCGACCCTTGCAAGCTCCAATGAGATTTACACACTGCATATACCAGTAAAAAACATCGCAGCACAGCCGGGCGAGTATACATCGAAATGGTGAAATGAATTTTTCATTTACACGAAATGAGAATTTTTGGGGTTGCGGGGGTTAACTCGCACAGCTCGCCCCCCCCCTCCACCACCACCGCCACCACCTACTCCCCATCATCATCCACACAATACTCTTTTTCTCGCTGTGTTTTACTTTGCCACGCTCGTCTGGATAGTTTGACGATTTGTATGCGTATATATATGGCATATACCATGAATACATATATATGCATATGTATGGCATATACCATATATACATATATATGGCATATACCATATATACATATATATACATATATACGTATCTATGCATATATATTCCATATACCATATATACATATATACATATATATGGCATATGCCATGTATACATATATATGCATATATATAGCATGGCACCCTACGCACCAAAAACTCGGATACTCCCTTTATCTAGCGGCACATACTTTATCTAGTAGTAGTAATAGTGACTGGCACATGTATATTAATTGAGTTGGAGCTTTTTTCTCACTTGTAGAGCGAGAGAGGGAATTCACTAATCCGCTTCACTCAAACGAAAATTCACTCGGATATTTTGCTTTTTTGGGACATTTAAATCGTTTGTTTTCGCTCTCGCCCTCATATATTTATGAGATCATTCGTGCCAAAGGATGTGACGCACACGCACAAGTGGGGAATAAAATATCCAGTAATGATAATAGTCGCGAAATGTCTCGCGCGCGTGTTCCGCATGAAAACGATTTAGAAGCGCGATCGCTCGGTAAATGTAAGAGAGAGGGAGAGAGAGAGAGAGAGAGAGAGAGAGAGAGAGAGAGGGCGGAGAGAGAGAGAGAGAGAGAGAGAGAGAGAGAGAGAGAGAGAGAGAGAGAGAGAGAGAGAGAGAGAGAGAGAGAGAGAGAGAGAGAGAGAGGGGAGAGAGAGAGGGGGAGAGAGAAAGAGAGAGAGAGAGAGTGGGGGGGGGGGGAGAGAGAGAGAGAGAGAGAGAGAGAGAGAGAGAGAGAGAGAGAGAGAGAGGGGGGAGAGATAGAGAGAGAGAGAGAGAGAGAGAGAGAGAGAGAGAGAGAGAGAGGAGAGTGAGAGAGAGAGAGAGAGAGAGGAGCAGTCAAATGGGCGACAGATGGAGAACACGTGAATGTTAGTCAGCGAAATTGAGTGGCCTTCTCAGAGGTCTCTCATATTTCTCGATATCGTTCTTGGCCTTACAATCTTTCTCTTTTGATTTCAGCCGCTCCATCGTTTTTTCGACCATTCCCCCCTTTTTTTCCTCTCTCTAATTCATTCCTAATGACCACTTTCGCGGCATTCTCTAATAATGCTAATTAGCCGAGTCAACCATGAAACTTAACATTTCACAATTGGGATAAAATTTTCGAAGTTATATTTTTTTTTTAAGCGCAAACATTTTTTTCTTCGATATTTAGGTAATTGCGATTATTTTTGCGTTTTCAGTTTTTAGTTGACGTGAAATAAAATTTTGTTCCAAATAAATAGACTTTTCTCAGTGTAACAAAATTTCGTTTGCAAGATGAGTCTCCTGACTCCATGTTATTGGTGCTCGATCGTTCACGAAAAATGAATTAAAAAAAATCGTCGCCTTTTTTTGGTCCTCTACATTTGCCAAACTCAAATTTGAAGTCTGCTAATTTGGGATATCTAATAAATTTTTCACAGCCAAACAAAAAAAAATATTCAGCCATATCCCATAACTTCGTACATTATACAGAGTTGACGTGGCTCTTTATTCACGAATAATTATAGATTTTATTTATATTATTATTATCCACGAAAAATTCTCTCTGACTTTTCTCTCACGCAGATTTCAACAAATAATTCTAGTATGAGATATAAAAAAGAGTGTTGAAAAAAAAAAAAAAAAACGTAAAAAAAAAAGAAGAAATTTTAAAGCCTCCGAGTACTTTGTACTCATCAGAGGTGTTAAATTAACGAGTAGGAAACGCACACTCGCGCACTCGGCACATCACAAATTCGTACACGTGAACTTTGCGAAAAAATGTTCTATGCACCCGAGCACGCGTAATTGAGAAATTCGTAAATATTGCCTGGCCCAACCATCGCGATATATATAATCGTCCTGTCGAGATCTTACACACGTTTCTCGTATAAGAAAAGCGACCGCGAGAAATTCAGGCAACTTAAACTAACGAGTCTATAACTTCGTTGCTCCTCGTGGTCTGTTGCTTCGACGTTTGTCAGAGAGGATTATATCAGTTAGAAGAGAGAATTAAGGAGGAGAAACATGCGGGAGAAACGAAACTAATAAGACACATATATATATATGTATATATATATATATATATATATATATAGATACATATGTAGATATATATATATATATATATATATGTATACACATATATATATAGATAGATAGATAGATATATAGATATATATATAACATATTTAAGCAAAATCTCCAAAAGCCTCAAAATATCGAGCTCGACCGCGAGCTTCAAACACACGCAAAATCTTTCTCACTTCACATCTCTCTTTCGACTCTCCTCGAGCATTCGTATCATATATTTATATACATGCGTGTATATGTATATATGTATATCATATGACGAGAGAAAGAGCAAGAGAGATGCCTCTTCAAAGTGTCAAGTGACAAACGGTCCGCTACCCAGTGGGCGTAGTCGTCGGGGTAGATATAATTTGTCAGAAAATCACCCAATTAGCCTCCCAGTTATGCGGCCCAACAGATTTAACCAATTAGTTTAGCTATGCGAGCCCCTAATACATTCCCCCCCCCCCTTTCTCTCACTTTCTCTCTCTCTCCCCCCTCTCTCTCTCCCCTCCCTCTCTCTCTCTCTCTCTCTCTCCTCTCTCTCTCTCTCTCTCTCTCTCTCCTCTCTCCCTCTCTCCCCCCTCCCCCCCCTCTCTCTCTCTCTCTCTCTCTCTCTCTCTCTCTCTCTCTCTCTCTCTCCCTCTCTCTCTCTCTCTCTCTCTCTCTCTCTCTCTCTCTCTCTCTCTCTCTCTCTCCTCTCTCTTCCTCCCTCTCTGATATATACGGTACTCGTGCATACACACTGGTGAATTTCTCATTTTATCGTTGGTGTCTCGTGGTGGTTTATAATGTCGCAATTTGCGTGGCTACCACCGACGACGCGACTGTGAAAACGATTGTCGGTATCGCGAACGATTCTATCCTTCTCTTTCCGGTTTCCACACACGATTTTCGCGAATGCAAGCTTTGTGGCCGGTAGCCGCGTAACAACCTTAACACGCGCGTCTTCAGCTCGTTCACATTAACCCTCAGATCCCGGGGTGCATGAATTTCTATCTATAGAATAAATTTCTTGTATCTCTCTCAGACTTCTTCTCGTAATTATTAATGTGTCTCACAAGACTGTATAATATACAGTCAAACTAACAACACACAATTAAACTCCATCAATTCTTAACGCTTCGCATTACTTGACTCTGTCACTAGCAGCGTGGATATTAATTTTTGGCATATCAAATTCCCATGTTAAATTTTTTACCTCTTCTATTCTATACACCCTCATAAAAAGAAAATATTTTCGAAAATATTTAACTTTTCGCCGATAAATATATTTTCTCGTATATATTTTGGTTAATATTTTAATTATTATTTTTTATACCGTTACGAATAGATTTTTTTTTCCATAGACTCTCATAAAAAGAAAATATTTTCGAAAATATTTAATTTTTCACCGATAAATATATTTTCTCGTATATATTTTGGTTAATATTTTAATTATTATTTTTTATAACGTTACGAATACATTTTTTTTCCATAGACCCTCATAAAAAGAAAATATTTTCGAAAATATTTAATTTTTCACCGATAAATATATTTTCTCGTATATATTTTGGTTAATATTTTAATTATTATTTTTTATAACGTTACGAATAGATTTTTTTTTCCATAGACTCTCATAAAAAGAAAATATTTTCGAAAATATTTAATTTTTCACCGATAAATATATTTTCTCGTATATATTTTGGTTAATATTTTAATTATTATTTTTTATAACGTTACGAATACATTTTTTTTTCCATAGACCCTCATAAAAAGAAAATATTTTCGAAAATATTTAACTTTTCGCCGATAAATATATCTTTTCGTATATATTTTGGTTAATATTTTAAATATTATTTTTTATACCGTTACGAATACATTTTTTTTTCCATAGACCCTCATAAAAAGAAAATATTTTCGAAAATATTTAACTTTTCGCCGATAAATATATCTTTTCGTATATATTTTGGTTAATATTTTAAATATTATTTTTTATACCGTTACGAATACATTTTTTTGTTCGATAGGCAAGCTGGGCAGGAGCATGCTGGGAGGGTAAATGTATCAAGAGACGCGACAGCGTCGCGACGCCAAGAAATTAAAAAAAAAAAAAAAAAACTTCATATATCTTGGCTTTCATTACCCCTATAGCCTGACCACGTGACATCGAAGGCACTCTTATATACTCCAACACCGCTCATACTATATCATTATTTTTTATGCTTATATATATACATATATATTGAGCATATTTGTATCCAATATACGAAAATATGTTTATACGTATGATGATGATGATGATGATGATGATGATGATGATCGTAAGCGTGTTGGTGTCCATGGACACGCACGCGGAATTAACCGCGAGAGAGCGTAAAGGATGCTGGGATGGTGGGAGACGCGAAGAGGTGAAGCAATTTGTCTCGCTAATGAGATGTCACCCTGGTCTCGCCGGTGGAGGAACGACACAACGACGCGTCTCTCTCTCTCTCTCTCTCTCTCTCCTCTCTCACTCGTCTAGTGTTTGTTAGTGTGGTGTGTGTTGCGCCATAAGACGTAGAGAGGGTTTACCGTAGGGGTAGAAAGAGCGATCGGCATGCCAGGGCGGGGTAGCGGGCATTCCACACAAATGTCCTTCGTTTATATTATCCTGTAAAAGACTATATATATATATATATATCATAATAATAAAAAGTAACAAGAATATATATATATATATATATTCTTGTTACTTATTATTATTGTGATACTTTCGTATTTTTAATAATTTTTTTTTTTCATTCCCTCGAAAAATCGTTATAGCTTATTCCATATTTATAGCTTTTCGTTTCATTCGGGTCTTCCTTTTTTTAGGGGGTTAATCTGTCGTTTGTCGTCGTCGTGATAGATATTTGGTCCAAATTATACGCTGTTGGTACGGAGTGGATTGTTGTGGACTACTAATTGCTATGATCGATTATTTCGTATACTAGCGATCTATTATATATTGACTATTTATATATATATTTATATATATATATTCTTGTTACTTATTATTATTGTGATACTTCCGTATTTTTAATACATTTTTTTTTCATTCCCTCGAAAAATCGTTATCGCTTATTCCATATTTATAGCTTTTCGTTTCATTCGGGTCTTCTTTTTTTTAGGGGGTTAATCTGTCGTTTGTCGTCGTCGTGATAGATATTTGGCCCAAATTATACGCTGTTGGTACGGAGTGGATTGTCGTGAACTACTAATTGCTATGATCGATTATTTCGTATACTAGCGATCTATTATATATTGACTATCTATATATATATTTATATATATATATTCTTGTTACTTATTATTATTGTGATACTTCCGTATTTTTAATACATTTTTTTTTTTCATTTCCTCGAAAAATCGTTATAGCTTATTCCATATTTATAGCTTTTCGTTTCATTCGGGTCTTCCTTTTTTTAGGGGGTTAATCTGTCGTTTGTCGTCGTCGTGATAGATATTTGGCCCAAATTATACGCTGTTGGTACGGAGTGGATTGTCGTGGACTACTAATTGCTATGATCGATTATTTCGTATACTAGCGATCTATTATATATTGCCTAGTGATTGAATCAAGGCATCGAAAGCTTTGAGATGTATAGAGGTATACAGGGGACATTGATTTACAGTTGACTACGCGTACACATTTATGTATATGTATCGTATATATATATATATATATGTGTGTGTTTGTACAGACTGAACGTATAGCCCGAGGAGTTTGAGTCCTCGAAAGGATACGACAGAAGACCATACAAACACACACACACACACACACACACACATATACATATATATATATATAGGTGCGTCAAGGAAACGGCTCGGAGCAGCGCAGAAGGATTACTCTGGTCGATCCTAATTGAATCGTCCTTTGGCCTCTCTAAGCGATCGCCGACCGTACCGCCCACCACTCCTGATGGCCACCACTCCTGATGGTTCGACAGTCGGCAACCGAGCACCCACATACACGCATACACACACACACACAGACATACACACAATATATATATATATATAGCAGTATCCCACCTAGATTTCATCTCCTGGACATCCGGATGGCCTCCATTCTGTCCAACACATATATGTGTATATATATATATATATATATATATATATATGTATAGAATGATATATGGATACATAGGAATTCCTGGATTCAATCACTCCGCTGCCATTTTTTTCTGGCTCGATTAACATCGAGATTAATAATTTCGTGAAATTCCTGATATATTTTTTATGTTGGTAGATTAAAAAATTGACTAATAATAATGCAAGTTTTGTAATATTTCGCATCGATGATTAAATCGATGATGCAGACATTGGAGATTCATTAAATTATCGAATAATCAAAATGAGAGAGAGAGAGATAGAGAGAGAGAGAGAGAGAGAGAGAGAGAGAGAGAGAGAGAGAGAGAGAGAGAGAGAGAGAGAGAGAGAGAGAGAGAGAGAAATAGAGAGAGAGATTTTACCAGAGTGGACGAAAACTGAAAACCGATAGGTAATCACCAAACACGTAACTGCATGGCGTGTTCTCTCATTTTCCACCCACACTTTGTCTCTCTCTCTTCCATTCTCTCTGTATACCACTCGCCCGATTACTGTAATTACTCAGTCACTGCACATGAGTAATTACCGTATAATTACCAGAGTGACATGTATACATATAGAATTCTACCAAATATTAACTTCGATATTAATGTTCGATAGAGTCGATACGAGAATTTGAATGGTTCCAATATATTATGAGATTTGTTAATTAACCCGATTTGGATGATTCGACAATATATATTACATTTCACTGTCTTTCATTGAGAGGCAAAACTTGAAAAGATATTTCCATGCCTTGTTGTCTTATACGTTCTCTTATAAGTGAAAAATGAGCTCTAATGATTTTATCAATTTTTGTGAACTGAATTTTCATGTGTGAATTCAATATTGAATAAATTTATGAAATTATTTAAACTATTTAAAAAATGTGTAAATTTCATAAATTCCTATTTAAAAAAATAATAAATTTCATAAATTCCTTCTTAAAAAATGTATAAATTTCTTAAATTTCTATTTAAAAAATGTATAAATTTCATAAATTCTTATTTAAAAAATTTATAAACTTCATAAATTCCTATTTAAACAATGTATAAATTTCATAAATTCCTATTTAAAAAATGTATAAATTTCATAAATACTTATTTAAAAAATTAATAAATTTCATAAATTCCCATTTAAAAATTAATAAATTTCATAAATTCCTTCTTAAAAAATGTATAAATTTCATAAAGTCCTATTTAAAAAATGTATAAATTTCATAAATTCTTATTTAAAAAAATTATAAATTTCATAAATTCCTTCTTAAAAAATGTATAAATTTCATAAATTCCTATTTAAAAAATGTATAAATTTCATAAATTCCTATTTAAAAAATGTATAAATTTCTTAAATTTCTATTTAAAAAATTTATAAATTTCATAAAATCCTATTTAACTATTCGTTCTCGATTTATCATATTTGTGATTTTACGAGGGATTTTTGCATCGTTGTTACGCCCACCCCGGTAGAGTGCATTATAAGACAGAAGGAAATGAAGCTGGCCGTGCCCCCCTTTACCCTGCACCTTCCTTTTTTCCCGCAGAAACGACCAAGTGGCTCTCGCGCGGTCGTGCACACGCGTTGGTATTAAATTAATTTAGTCGACTCCGATGCGACGATTAAACAAAGGGCGAAAATTGAGCACCCTCGCCTCTTCGCTCGCGGCTTCTCTCCCATCCCTCTCGACTGGCCACCCTCGAAAAGCTGCCAACGACCGATGGGCACGAGGGAATCCACAAGCGAATCGGTCCACAACTATATACATACACATATATTTTATATATATTTTATATATTTTTTATATATATTTTATATATATTTTATATATATTTTGTATATATTTTATATATATTTTATATATATTTTATATATTTTTTATATATTTTTTATATATTTTTTATATATATTTTATATATATTTTATACATTTTTTATATCTATTTTATATATATTTTATATATATTTTATATATGCTTTATATACATTTTATATGCATTTTATATATGACACTACTCATGTCAATTCGACCTATCTCAAATGCTGACTCAATCGTATTGTTTCATGATTTTTTCTGCCATTCGTCACTTCTCTGTTTATCGCTCGATTTAGTGATCACTCAGAAAATTAGTGTTTTTTTTTAAATTATAAATATTATCAATTCTTAAATTATTCAGTTTATTTCAGTTTAATAAATAAATTATTCATTTTTATTCTTCAATTTAAATGTTATCGATTGTGATCCGAATGAGATCTGAATGGGTGAAGAGCAGATGAGAATTGATCTGGATTGGAATGTCCCATACATGTAAGATTGCTGCTCTTGAGTGAGCCTTCTGTGAGCGTATAGTCTTCGCACACAAGAGATACATCCTCATCGTCAGCATTTGGCTGTCCAGGTTACCAACACACCCTCATGGTTATATCGTTTACAGAAACAGACCAGCTGTATCAGTGTCAGTGTGGCATTTGCACCTGTGCGAAATCGCATTCACCCCCCCCCCCCCCCCCCACCGCGCTCTCTCTCTCTCTCTCTCTCTCTCTCTCTCTCTCTCTCTCTCTCTCTCTCTCTCTCTCTCTCTCTCTCTCTCTTTCTCTCTCTCTCTCTCTCTCTCTCTCTCTCTCTCTCTCTCTCTCTCTTTCTCTCTATCGCCCCCCCCACACACACACAACACGGCCAATTACAATCGCCAACAGTGATCGGTCCACAAACGCTTGCATGATCAACATCATCATCATCATCATCATCATCATCAGCAGCAGCAGGAACTACAATATATATCTATAGATATTGCTAACGCAGCATAATACTCGTGCACGCACAGTTGGCGGCCC